>SJYA01002933.1:164948-243234 GCA_006410615.1 Neotragus moschatus | reverse complement strand
TTTTTTTTTTCATTTTGTGTAATTGGTAATAGCTGCATAGAAAACTGTGTTACCGTGATTCTGTAGGAAAGACTGATTTTGTTAATTAACAGCATCTCCATGGGCATGAGAGGGGGTGGTGGCATGTCTGCTGGGCAGTGTATCTTACAGGGAGAGTGGCAGTCGGTGTCTTGCTAGCCAGGAGCCTCACGTGGCTGCATACAACCTGTGTGTTCTGGTCTGGAAGGTTGGTATACTGTCCAGGGCCACAGACACTTCTAAATTCAGCTCAAAGGAATGAGATCAGCTCCACAACTTTCAAATCTCTTCTGCTATTTGGAAATCTGCAAGTTCCTATTTCCAAAGCAGTAGTTCTTCAGAATGATATTCCACCGAGCCACCGCACCATTTTTTACCCACCAATCAGAAAACTGGAAGAACTGTTGTCTTTGTTGGAAAAGGACGTCATGTTTATTCAGTGCCAAGTTCCTACCTGGCATATGTGCATTTTATTTTACTTTATTCTACTTTATCTTCATAAGATCTCAGTATGGTACATAGCATCATCTTTATTTTGCAAAGGAGGAAACTGAATTTCAGGAAATTTTAGAGTCTCACCCTTTATTGTATAGCTTAATAAATGGTAGAGTGAGGAGGATCTGACCTCAGGGCTACCTGGGTTCATAAAGGGTGGCAAAACCAAACCATGATCCTCTCATTCATGTCTCCAGTCTGAAGATCTTCACATTAGCACTAAATATCCTGGTATTCTCAGTAACTTTTCTGGATGACTGTAAAGGTGAAGTAGACAGATGCTGCCCCTGTCTTGGGAGATAGCAGTGGCAGGAAAACTTCATTCTACTCCTAATTCAGTGGCCTGTTTGTCAGGATCTCTTTCAATTTTGCTTCAGATCAGAAAATTTCTGCATCATTAACCAAAGAAAGGCTTAATGGAATTCAGTACAAGGTAATCATGCCTGCATCTCTGAGAGTTGTCCCTCAGATACGCTTAGAGGATTGTTCAAATACTCATCACTGGGGTGCCAAGGGGGTGAGTGACAACATGGTTAATCATCATTGCCATCCCCAGCTCCACTCTTCTCCAGCCTTCCCCACTTGCCTTGCACCTCTCTGATGCTTGATCCAATTTCCACGATATATTTCAGGAAACTCTCTCTCTTGTATTCTATTCCAGGGTGTGGAAAAACTGTGGAATCATGACCCGATCAGGTCTCCCTGTTATCCTGCCCTTTCAAGTTCCTGCGGGTCTCTACCACACACTCTGCTAAGCCCAGCTCCCAGGAGGATCCCTTTTCTGGGGCCTTCTATTAAAGATAATTATACTGTTGTAAAAACAACAGTGTTGATAATGAAGGTAGTTGGACTGTTGACTGAGAAGCAGACTATTAAGTGCAGTTCTCTCCCCATTACCATTCTAACTAGAATACATATTTCAGAGGTTCCGCTTTTAAAAATTTTAATCGCTCTTTATTTAACTCCTTTGCTAGCTAATGGGGTAAACAGACATTTTGGATTTCTGCAAGTAGCTTTTAAGACTCAGATTCTGAAAATCCTCAGGGTCAGCCAAAATAAGATCTTCTTGGAGTTTCATAGTAGTGGAGCCAGTGGGTAAACAATCAGCTTGATTTGATTGAATGCTTACTATGTACCCAAGGCTGTATGAGGCTGAAGTGTTGTTTGGTAGATTCATTCATTCGTTTTCATTCAACAGTCATTCACTGAGCACTTAAGATGCTCCTATTACTGTGCGCAATGAAAGGGGGTATTATGGTAGACAGGACTGACAAAGTGGCTGTCTTCAGTTTTGTTGGTTTAGATGAAGAGGTAGGACTGGATGGCGTGACAGTCTCCATGAGCGATGCTCAAAGCAGCTAAGGTATGTAAGGCTCCTTCCCAGAGAGAGAAAGACCCATGAGGCATGATATAATCAGAGGCATTTCCTAGAGAATGCAAGGCTCAAGCCAGTTCCCAAAGAAGGAAATTGATTTGAGGAGTCCATCTTCAGGACCAGCCAGTGCTCCAAAGAAAAGAAACGTTTCATGGCAGGAGACAGTGTCCACGTTGTGGAGTAGGCAGCTGGGGAAGGGGTGGCAAGTATTCCTGCCTTTAAGTCTGGTCTCACCATAACTCACTCTGTGAGTTTGGGCCATTATTTTTCCTCCCTGGAACTCAGTTGCCTTATCACAAAACGGTCAGATGGCATCCAAATAGAGCTTTCAGACTTTTTGTTGTTGCTGTTCTTAACAGTGGGAACCACTTTTCAGACAACAATATTCAAGGAATTCCTATGTGTAAAACAGATGCTGGTGGAATGGATCCTGTTCTAAGCAAGTGAAGAGTTATATCAGCTCTCTCATCCACCCAGCCTCCTCTTCACCTTTTTACAGACACTCTCCAAGTATCTCTGTAGAATTCTAGAATGCCATAGAATCCAGTTTGGAAGGCAGTGGACTGTATGATATGATTCCAGAAATTCCCTTCTATTGGTAAAATTCCACAAGACTGCTCACTCTACCAGGCAGTCCATTGATTCAGACACAGAGAAGGACTCCTATTTGGAAGTATTTCCCAACTCATTTCTCCAGTGTCAGAAAAAAAAAAAAAAATTTAAAAATTGGGATACAGCTAATTACTCAACAGAGTTGCTGAATCATTCTTCCTCTCTTTCCTTTCACATCCATTCACAGAGGGCTCAATATGGAGATAGTGCAGCAGATGGAAAATTAAAGAGCAGAAAAACCCGAAAGTTCCTGCCATGGGAGGGTTTGCAGTTAGTGGGAGAGAGGGAGATAATGCATAAGCAAAACAAGAAAGAAGAAAAATAATTGCAAATGTGAGAAATCTGTGCACAAATAGGCATAACTGTAAGAGCCAATAATAGCAAGGAGGGGACTTCATTCTTTTTTTGATTCCATCAGTCCCTCAACACATTTCTCTGCAGTTACTACTACTCACGAAGCACGGGGCTCCACTGTTGAGATGTTATAGTGAACACAAGACTGACCCTAGTCTTCTCATGGGAGCTTATGATTTAGGTGGATTCTCATCTCTAAAAGTATAAATGAAGAAAAATTGTGTATGTGTGTGCTTGTGTGTGTGTATGAAACATTCCCTGATTGTGCTTTTGAGGCTGGGACATGTGAAGTGTTTTCATGACAGGCGGATTCACCCATCCTCATTCTTCCCCCTTCCTAAACTGGGAGTCAGAAGGTCTGAACAGAAATCAATTCCTGCAATTTATTTTTAACTTCTTTCTCCTTAGCCAGGATTGATTTTTGTCTTTGTGATCAATGGCAGAGAGAATAGCTCCATGGCCCGAGCAGCTGTTCAAGCAGTCAGTCTGGTCAACCCCACATCTATTGAACGGAACTTTAGAAGCTGATTATGAAAGTAATAGGATGAAGATGTTTAAAGGATGAGCCTGATTACCCCTGCCTTCCTGGTGAAAAATGCCTTCAGGTCAGGGGTAGGTGGGGCAGTGGGACACCCTGTTATTCCCAGTGGGTAAAACCTATCATGGTGAAGCTGGGAAGAGGGGAGGCCTTGGGGATCAGCTTCTTGTGTGCCAACCTGACTCTCTCCCTCCCTTCCTTTTAAGCTCTTTCCTTTTCTTCCTCCTCCTATTTCATCCTTACTACATCAACTGCTGTTAGATTCAGAACTGCAAGCAAAACATCTGTTGTAAAAAAAAAAAGAAAGAAAAAAGAAAATTGGTTGGTTCTTCTCTCTCTGTGTTTCTTGGGCTTTAAAATTCTCTGATTCTTTAATTCCCATTCTCTCCTCCTCCTCCCTTGTTTCCTTCTAATCCAGCTTGTGTATACAATGGGAGCATGAAGCTAGACGCTTACCCTCTCTCCCTCTAGCCTTGGAACCTCTCGAGGCTGGGCTAGATTGCTTCCACTTTCTTCTATGAAAAATGTTTTTGGAAGGCATGCATACCTAGTGATCCTGTGTGGTGGAATTCCAGCGAGTGCAAGTAGAATGGAGAGGGAGCCATACCCAAGGCCTTCTGTCTGGTTCTCCAGAATAAACGCCTGCAGTTTTACTGCCTGCCCCAGGTGGCAACTGCTTCCAGACTGCAGTGTGGAGAAATCATCCCAGGGCTCTTAGTACGTTGTGTTTATTATCTCAGGGCGCTGTGTAATTGCTTCTTAGGTGTTTGTGAGGGCAGGGAGGGAAGGTGTAGAAGCAGTGACTTTCTTACTTCCTCGGAAATATCTGAGATGAGTCCTGTGAAGCGGACTGAACATACCTCTTCTATGTAAGCATTTTCTCTCTTAAGAAGCATTTGTCCTTGCCCTTCCTCCACAAGTTTTATCTCCTATCTAATTTTCTCTCTTATTGGATAATCTATAGTTCTTGGAGAAAGAATTGTATATAAAGAATCAGCTACCATTTCTTGAGAGGCTAGTATGAGCTAGGCATATTATTAATGAATTTAATTGTTATGACATTGTATTTGGAGAGTCCTGCTCTTAATTCCATTTCACAGAAGAGGCACAGAACAGTTGAGTCATTTTCCCAAGATCACACAGCCAGCAAACAGTAGAACAGAGATTTGACCTAGGCAGGCTGACACCAGAGCCTTCTTTCTCAATCTCTGCTCTTGTTCTGCTGTTCAAATAAGAGTCACAACTTAAACTTCCTTGTTTGCCTGAAGTAAATTGGGTCAAGAACTGTGTAGCGGGGCATGAACAGGGGTGGAAAGCTTAACACAGAGTAGATGCTTAAAACAGGCTTGTGGCGTCATTGAATGACGACAACAAAAATAAACTGGGATGACCCAGAGGGATGGGACGGGGAAGGAGGTGGGAGGGGGATTCAGGATGCGGAACACATGTACACTCGTGGTGGATTCAAGTCAACATATGGCAAAACCAATACAATATTGTAAAGTAAAATAAATTAATTAATTAAAGTAAAAAAAACTGACAGCAGGGGGCAAGGGGGGGAAGGGATAGTAAGGGCGTTAGATCACATGTCCACACTGCTGTATTTAAAATAGATTACCAGCAGGGTCCCCCTGTATTTCACAGGGAACTCTGCTCAGTGCTGTGTGACAACCTGGATGGGAGGGAGTTGGGGGAGAATGGCTATACACGTACACGTATGGCTGAGTCCCTTTGCTGTCCACCTGAAACTGCCATAACTTTATTAATTGGCTGTATGCCAAAATAACATAAAAGATTAGAAAGAAAGAAACTGACAGCATAGGATCAGTTCAGTTCAGTTCAGTTCAGTCGCTCAATCGTGTCCGACTCTCTGCGACCCCATGAATCCCAGCACGCCAGGCCTCCCTGTCCATCACCATCTCCTGGAGTTTACTCAGACTCACGTCCATTGAGTCGGTGATGTCATCCAGCCATCTCATCCTCTATCATCCCCTTCTCCTCCTGCCCCCAATCCCTCCCAGCATGAGTCTTTTCCAATGAGTCAACTCTTTGCACGAGGTAGCCAAAGTACGGGAGTTTCAGCTTTAGCATCATTCCTTCCAAAGAAATCCCAGGGCCGATCTCCCTTAGAATGGACGGGTTGGATCTCCTCTTAGGAGATGGAAATTGAAGATTCATAATGAGGAAACTAGGACCAGGAAGTGAAACGAGGCGCACAGAGATGTGACATTTTTGAGTCTCTGCTTTTTGTCGCATGTGTGTTGGGCCTATGTTTTGAGGTTTTTATCTGCTTTGAGGTGAAACTGAAGTGTGGGGCAGTGAAGTGCTTTTTTCTAAAGAGTCGTGGTTACTGATGGGCTGGGGGAAGTTTGGCATCCATGTCTGAGTTTCTGCTCTGATGTTTTTCATAAATTTTCATAACAAAGAACTAAGTCAGTAGCCCCCAAAGATGCAGAAAGATAAAATCCGTGATAACCCAGCTGTAACTCTTGGATGTTTCCTGGAAGTAGAATCACATTCCTGACGTGAACCACCTCTGCAGAGATAAACAAATAAAATTTTAATAAGATTATTGAGCAGTGTCGTATAGACTTTTTATTGAAAGTGTCAAGTAAAAATGAAGCACAGTGTTTATGTTAGATACTGAGTGGCAAAAACCCTTAATAAAACCTACACACACCCACTGTTTCTTGCCCTTCTCCCAAAGTGCTGCTTGCGGAAATGGTCAAGCACCTCTGATCCACTCACATGGGTCTCCTGTCCTGCTGCCTCTCTCGCTCTCAGGCCAGGTCCACCCCCGTCTTTACTTGCCCCGTCTCACTTTGGTGTGTAGCTCAGTTCAGCTGTGATCTGGTTTCCCTAGTTTTCTGTCCTCAAATCCATCTCCTCATTCGGCAAAGATGTCCCTCAATGTGAGAATCCCCTCTTCTCCTAAGACAGTGGGAGTGTGAATAACACTTAGACAGTAAAGAATCAGCCTGCAGAACAGGAGACCAGGGTTTGATCCCTAGGTGGGAAAGATCCCGTGGAGAAGGGCTGGCTGTACCCTCCAGTATGCCTGCCTGGAGAATTCCTTGGACAGAGGAGGCTGGTGGGCTACAGTCCATGGTGCTGCAAAGAGTCAGTCATAACTGAGCAACTAACACTTTTACTTTCCATACACTTATTATTGGTTTGCACACACATGCACACCACACTGTGGAGGGCGATACAGAAGAAGGCTTAGACCTACATCTCCGGAGTCAGGCAGATATGAGCTGCAATCCAAGCTCAGCCCTCTACCAGCTGTGTCACTCTGCCGTCTCCATGTATTAGTCATGTTACCCATAAAATGATATAGGATGAGTGTGGACTCCACAGTGCCCAGCATTGGCTTATTGTAGTCCTAGAAGGATCATGAGAATACGTTGTGGTGTGGTTCTGGGGTAGGGGTGTTGTAGCCAGGCGTTCTGGGAAACAAACTCACTCAGAAGGACAATGCAGACAGTGGAGTGCAGGCCCAAGGCAGAGTCTCCTCTTAGCCAAGGACCCCGACCAGTTTTTGTGAAAACCTTATATACCCTAAGTGTACGTGCTCAAACCCACCTCCCCAAATTCTCTGAAACTAGTCTGAACAAAGGAAAAGAAAGATGCTGTCAAAGTTAACCCATGATTTGTATGCCTTAAACCCTTGATTCGTGTGCCTTAAACCCGTGATTTGTATGCCTTAAGCCTAGGTAGTTAACAGTGGACAATTATCAATAGGCCTGTGGCCATACCCCAATAAGCATAATATAATTTATGATTCTATTTGGTTACACAGATAATTAGGGTATTTTTTTTAGGCAACGGAGAGTCTAGGTACAAGCCCTGGGGCTCTCGCATCCGGGGGATCTGATTTTCCAGTTTATATGTCGTTTCCATAGATACAGGGCACATAGCTCAAAGTCCACAGTCCAGCCCACGATGGAGTCCTGCTTTCAAGATGGAACCTGTTTTGTCTGCTTCCTCATTCAGGGGTTTCTCTGTTTTATACTTCTTAACTTTTGCTCCGCTCAGAGTACCATGGAATTGGCCTTCACTCTGCATTGCTGTTGGTANTCCATAGATACAGGGCACATAGCTCAAAGTCCACAGTCCAGCCCACGATGGAGTCCTGCTTTCAAGATGGAACCTGTTTTGTCTGCTTCCTCATTCAGGGGTTTCTCTGTTTTATACTTCTTAACTTTTGCTCCGCTCAGAGTACCATGGAATTGGCCTTCACTCTGCATTGCTGTTGGTACATTTTACATGCTTGGCTTATTTTTACAAAGAAATGGTGAACTCCATGAGGTCACAGCCCATGACTCCCATGACATCTAACACAGCCTGGGCACAAAAGTGCTGAATAAGCAAATACATTGATTGATTGATCAATGTAACGCATAGTAGAATTGGGGCTGATATCGCTAATGAGATGGCTGAATGTGATTAATGTTTGGGAATGATGTGAATCTGGCCAGACCTTTAATTAATCTGTGGTTTCAGCAGTGGATAGGGAAAAACGTCTTAGAATCTGCTTCTTCATGTCCCACAGGAAAGCACTCTTTCTTATGGCCCCTGGTTTTCCATGTGGTGGTGTTGCCAACCACTCAAAGGAGTATTCGAAGTAAAATCAAGACCCACTTGTAGAAATCCATGCAATTATCTACGCTTTGTGTTTTTCTAATCTTGATTTAGTGAACACGGAATGACGCAGCCTAGCAACATGAAAAGATCCTCGGGCTGCAAGTCAGAAGTTCGGAGGTTGGCTGTGAGCCTTACCTTTTGGTAGCAAGGTGACCTAGTGAGGCCTGTCTGGGCCAGTGAACTCTAACATGGGGATGTATTGATAATTAGACCTCCCTGGCATGCTTGTGCTCCAGCCAAATGAGATTCAGTCCAGTGATGAAAACGAATGGCACAAAGCAGAATGCTCTACAAATATGAGTTGTGACATGGGTGCCAGCTACCAAGAGGCAGTCAAATGGGAATAGGACATATTATCTCCCCTCAAAGATGATACAAGAGACCCTCTTCTAGTAATCTCCTCAGCAGCTGATAAGGGAGCTACAGAGAGCCCTGAGAATCAGAGAAGAAAGGCTGCAGTCCAGCTGGGCAATCCAGATGGAGGAGGATTCTTTAAGGAGGTAGCTTTTGACGTAAGCCAGTGTGAATTTCCTTAGTGCTGGTATTTCTAAGGATCTGAGTCAGGATGAATCCCTTCAGGAAACTGGTCCTAAACTAGCTATTCTTTGGAGAGTCTCTGCAGTAGACTCTTGAGACTCATTCAGGGTTGCACAGGGTAGTGGACATTGTCAAAATTTAAAGACCCAAGTTCACATCCAGGCTCTGCTGCTTTGAAGCTGAGTGACCTTATGCGTATCATTACCTTTATCTGTAAAGCGAGGCTGTACAGTATCTCTCTACCAAGGTTGCTGTGCATGAGGGCAGCCAGTGCATACCAAGAGGGGAGCACCAAGTCTGACTTTTCAACAGTGAGGCTTTTGCTGGTGGAGGACAGGACGGGAATGACATAGACAGTACAATGGGGAAGCTCCAAGAAATAGCAGTTGGCATTTTACAAGTATTCATGGCTCTCTTGAGGAAGTGGCAATGTTTCCTGAAGAAAACAGGTTGACAGATGGTTTAAATCTATCCACTGCTGTCCCCAAATTCACTCACGAGGGATACAAATCCCATGTCGGAGAAGTTTGGCTGTTATATCTAGCAGCCCACGTATCTCCAAGTCTGCCTAGAAATCCCATATCTCAAAGACACATCCCTGCTTCTCTAGAAAATTAATGGCTTTGTTTGCCTTGCCCTTTTAAGTTCTTTAAACTACTGTGAACATATCGGTAAAATTAGTCATTCTCTAAGCAACCATGTGCACCTGCCATTTATCCCATGTGGCTGAAGACACGTCTGTTCTATAGCTCTGCCCGTCCATATTCCATACTGCCTCTAACCTTTCGTTCAGTCTGCAGACAACTATAACCCCACAGGTCATATGCAGCTTCTGCCCCAGTGGCAAATGTTACTGCCCTACACAGTCTATAGACTGGGCATGTCTGGATCATCAGCTTGGCTTCTGTGTTAATGCTGCCATAAAAGCTGTAGACTGAGTAGTTTATGAAAAACAGAAGCTTATTTCTCACAAATCTGGAAGCTGGAAAGTCCAAGATCAAGGCGCTGACAGATTTGGTGTCTGCTCATAGATGGTCACCTTGTTCCTGTGTCCTCGTGTGTAGTATGAGAGTGCTCTCTGGGGTCTCTCTGGTAAGAGCACTAGTCTCCTCATGAGGGCTCCACCCCCGTGACCTAATCATCTCCCAAAGGCCCCGCCTCCAAATACCATCACAATGGGGATTAGGTTTCCACATGTGACTTACAGAGGGATACAAAAACTCAGTTTATAGCAATTTGTCAGTGAAAATACTTCTAAAATCTTTGGGTTCCTGGATACATAAACAGGTCAATCACTACATCCTATTCATTGTACTCGAAGAATAATTTACAGATGACATGAGAACATTTTACTATCTAATCTCATTTAATTTCTGTAAGAGAAGAGTAACTATTATTTCCATTTTATAGAAAAATAACCTTGAAACTCCAACAGACTATTTACTATGCCTGCAACTGCATGTCTGATACATGCATGCCTGATACGTGATTGAGCTGAAACGAGTCACTAATGTTACAGATACTGGTACCTTTTCCCTTTCTTCCTCCTTCTCCTCTCCCACTCTTTTAACTTTCTGAAATTCTGGAATGTTATATCAAAGACAGAGGCTAGTGTCTGGATTGGGAATATTGTAGCCAATTAACTGACCTCATAATATCTACCAGTATAAAGGAAATAGCCTATGTAATATCTCAAAGAGAAAAACTTTTATATAAGTATAGGAAGACTGTATAAGCTTGACTTCTTGCAATATGTTTTCAAGCCTTTTCTCACTCTATCTTTTATGAAGCCATACTACACTCACAGTGTACAAAGAATATTTGTGAAAACAGAAGTGGGGCTCTTTTGACAGTAAGTTGTAATATTTGTCTTTAAGGTTTCCCTGAATAGTGTTTCCTTTTTCTGCGAAGCTCTGGCATTCTGATTTAGAACACTCAATGTAGACTGACTGATTTTTAGTTTTTTTTTTTTTTTTTTTTAACTATTACTATATTAACTGGGAGTATTCAAATGCTCCCAAATTTTGTACTCCAGGATAACAATTCAAATCCATATCAGTTTGTTTTATTGCTGCACTTACCATCTTTGCCTTTTCATCCACCAACAAAACTAGGAGAGGAAAAGCAATGAGCTTCCATTTTTGTGGGTAAAGGGAACATCCCAAGAACTTCTTTCACTCCTTTTAAATCATAAAAGCTAAAACATGAAGATAAGCTTTGTAACCAGTCATGGTCAAATATCTGGCACAAAGCACATTGGGTTGGCAGTCTCTATAAGTGTGTTTTCCACAAAGGCATCCTTGCTGACGGCAAGAAGAGTTTCAGTCTTCTATCCCTGGTTGATTTTGACCAGGAAGCCCACTTGGCTACAGCCTACAGCGACCTGTGCCTCTGTCTCAGCAGCGACAGGTAACATGCACTGAGTGCTTAGATGTGCCAGGTTTAAGGGTAGACTCTTTACATGCCATGGTGGATTCAATCATCATGATCAAATATCAAGAAAGTTCCAGAAAAACATCTATTTCTGCTTTATCGACTACGCCAAGGCCTTTGTGTGGATTACAACAAACTGTGGACAGTTCTTCAAGAGATGGGGATACCAGACCACCTGACCTGCCTCCTGAGAAATCTGTATGCAGGTCAGGAAGCAACAGTTAGAACTGGACATGGACCAACAGACTGGTTCCAAATTGGGAAAGGAGTACGTCAAGGCTGTATATTGTCACCCTGCTTATTTAACTTACATGCAGAGTACATCATGTGAAATGCTGGGCTGGATGAAGCACAAGCTGGAATCAAGATTGCCAGGAGAAATATCAATAAGCACAGATATGCAGATGACACCACCCTTATGGCAGAAAGTGAAGAAGAACTAAAAAGCCTCTTGATGAAAGTGAAAGAGGAGAGTGAAAAAGTTGGCTTAAAGCTCAACATTCAGAAAACTAAGATCATGGCATCTGATCCCATCACTTCATAGCAAATAGACGGGGAAATAGTGGAAACAGTGACAGACTTTGTTTTTTGGGGCTCCAAAATCACTGCAGATGGTGACTGTAGCCATGAAATTAAAAGACACTTGCTCCTTGGAAGAAAAGTTATGACCAACCTAGACAGCATATTGAAAAGCAGAGACATTACTTTGTCAACNCCAACAGACTGGTTCCAAATTGGGAAAGGAGTACGTCAAGGCTGTATATTGTCACCCTGCTTATTTAACTTACATGCAGAGTACATCATGTGAAGTGCTGGGCTGGATGAAGCACAAGCTGGAATCAAGATTGCCAGGAGAAATATCAATAAGCACAGATATGCAGATGACACCACCCTTATGGCAGAAAGTGAAGAAGAACTAAAAAGCCTCTTGATGAAAGTGAAAGAGGAGAGTGAAAAAGTTGGCTTAAAGCTCAACATTCAGAAAACTAAGATCATGGCATCTGATCCCATCACTTCATAGCAAATAGACGGGGAAATAGTGGAAACAGTGACAGACTTTGTTTTTTGGGGCTCCAAAATCACTGCAGATGGTGACTGTAGCCATGAAATTAAAAGACACTTGCTCCTTGGAAGAAAAGTTATGACCAACCTAGACAGCATATTGAAAAGCAGAGACATTACTTTGTCAACAAAGGTCTGTCTAGTCAAAGCTATAGTTTTCCCAGTAGTCATGTATGGATGTGAGAGTTGGACCATAAGGAAAGCTGAGTGCCAAAGAATTGATACTTTTAAACTGTGGTGTTGGAAAAGACTCTTGAGAGTCCCTTGGACTGCAAGACAATCAAACCAGTCAACCCTGAAGGAAATCAGTCCTGAATATTCATTGGAAGAACTGATGCTGAAGCTGAAACTTCAATACTTTGGCCACCTGATGCAAATAACTGACTCATTGGAAAAGACCTTGATGCGGGGGAAGATTGATGGCAGGAGGAGAAGGGGATGACAGATGATGAGATGGTTGGATGGCGTCACTGACTCAGTGGACATGAGTTCGAATAAGCTCTGTGAGTTGGTGATCGACAGAGAAGGCTGGCGTGCTGCAGTCCATGGCATCACAGAGAGTCAGACACGACTGAGCAACTGAAATGAACTCAACATTAATATCTCCATTTTCCAGAAGAAGGAATTAGGAACATTAAATTACCTCTTCAAGGTCACCAAACCAGCATATGACAGAAGCAGGACTCAGACACATGTCTGAGATCCCAACTGATGTACTATAACTCTTAACAATCAGAAGAGTCTTCCTTGAAAATAGATAATTGGAAACTTATCAAATCTAACCCCTTTATTGTATTTGAAAAACAATCTCAGAGAACTAGGCCTCCTGATTCTTATTGTAGTGTTGTATGTGGTCTAGACATGGCCTTTGTAACATGCTTTTCTAACCCACCCCCTGTTCTGCACCTTGCTAGCATTCCCCATAGCTGGTGAAGGCTCCAGGAAGTCTCTTGGCAGGGCTGGTGACTGGGCAGTTGATTTGCTAGTGTTTTTTTGGCCAGTTGTGTGGTGGACATGCCTCTCCTCCAACACTGCCCCTCTGCATGCGTGTGTGCGCACACACTCATACACAGAGCAATACTGGCTTCACATCAACTGTCTTATCCCAAATCTATTCTTGATGAAGCTATTTTGGGGGGCTACGTTAGGGCCCCCATAAAAAGTTTTTATGGTAAAATCTGTTTCAAAAGTGTCCAGCCTCAGCAGGAGTGTTGTTAGGCATTAGACCCACTCCTTCTAGAAACAGGCAGATAAAACTGCATATTTCATTAACAGACCAGAGCCCCCAGGACATAAAACAAGCAAACACCAGTTTGACAAACACTAAATTCAACATCAAACAGTCTAGCAGAGGAGATGACCTGCTGACAGGTGTCTTGTCGTTCCAAATGCCGTACTCAATTCTGGTTCAGACACGCAGTGCAGTGCCTTAGCAGAAAGCTTTCAGAAAATGAGCTCAAGATGACATAGGTGATGTAACCTACCATGTAGAAGCTCCCAGGCCAGTCTGACACATAGAGCCATTTCCTAATGAGACCAGTGGCTATTTATTGACTCTTGTGACCTGGTAGTCAGAAGCCTGTTTCTTTGTTCTTGAAGGAGAAATACGGTCTTTAAAGGAATTATGTAGGAGGAGAAGAAGAGAAAGGTCTAACAACGTCAAAATGTATTTTAAATAATCTGAATAGAATTAACGAGCAAAGAAATTGGAAAAGTTAATTGTGCATCTTAACAACTCAACTGTCCCCTTTCATTTTTTAAGCAGGAGGAATTAATGCAGGCTGCAAGAGAAATAAGTAATGTATGCCCATAAAGGTCGTCATTTCTCTTGTCTTAGATTCTTCACGTCATCCTGGACCTAGCAAGGTCCTCTAGCTGGAAAAACTTCTAAATGTCAGCCGCTATGAAGGTGACAGTTGTTGTGTAAGCTGAATTATTTCCATTATCCCTCTTTATTTACCAATTCCAATAGCAACACCATTGACTCCTATGCAACAATTGAACCTTGATTTCTCAGGGATAGGGAACTGACATGAAAGATCTACCTTGTTGGTGGGTATTTTAACTGGGAAATTGGGAGTTGAGTGACCAGAATTCATTCTTTTCCATGGAGAGGTATGGAAACCCCATATAGTCTGAGGGACCAGAATAAGGTTTGCAGTCACATAAACTTGGGTTCAAATTCCAGTTCCAGCATTTACTTGCTGTGCGTCTTTGAGCGTATGGTATAAGTTCCCTGTGCCTCAGTTTCTCACCTGATTATAAATCGGAAAGCTGGTTCATACAGAATAGTGCCTGGCATATAATAAATCATCAAAGAATTTATCAACAGTTTTACGTTGTAAGGGTACTAATAATGGTTTTAACAATAATAACAGTAATAGTAATATTTATTGTGGATATTGAATAGTAAGATGAATCTGAAGCACTCATGACATGATAGATATTCAAACGTGTTAGTTTCTACTTCTCTTCTCAGCAGCTGTATGTCCACTTATGAATTCTAGAGACATTACAAGTTTTCTTTTCTCTGTGACAGAAAAAGGTTCAATATGACTCAAGGCCTTCTGGTTTCAATTTTGAGGGGCAGATGTCTCTCTCTCCTCCAAGACAAGTCATCATCCAGAAGCAAGGAGAAATGGAAAAAATAAAGGATATGTCGGTTGAGACTTGGTTACAGAGGCATGGGAACAAGTCAGCAGAGACAGATGTGTTTAATGGCCAATGCATTTGTCCAAAGGAATCATTTTCACTGGCCAGGAGCCCAATTAAACCTGTAAAATGGAAATCCAGAAAATCAGATTAACGAGCCAGTCATTAGTGAGGAAAAGACCCAGCTAATTCTGTGTTTAGCATGACAGATGGGCCCAGAGCAAATAATTGGATGACATTCATCAAATGTAAAATAAAAGGTGTCACTGAAAGGGAAAGTGGTAATAATCTCTGGGATTTACAGTGCCAGCAGATTTGCTTGTAAGGAAGAGAAAAGTTCATCAAAATAGATTAATAGTTGCTACACTTCATTCCTTTCTTGTGTGATTGCCAGAGAACCACACAAATAATAGCAGAGAGGCAGCAGATACACTAGGCTGGAGAAGGCAATGGCACCCCACTCCAATACTCTTGCCTGGAAAATCCCATGGATGGAGGAGCCTGGTAGGCTACAGTCCATGGGGTCGCTACTAGTCGGACAAGACTGAGCGACTTCACTTTCACTTTTCACTTTCATACATTGGAGAAGGAAATGGCAGCCCACTCCAGTGTTCTTGCCTGGAGAACCCCAGGGACGGGGGAGCCTGGTGGGCTGCCGTCTATGGGGTCGCACAGAGACGGACACAACTGAAGTAACTTAGCATCAGCAGCAGTATCACTCGGTGCTTGGAAGACTCTGCTCCCCGGGGAAGCGCTAGGGCCTCTGTGTGGGGGTGAGTCCCTGGGACCAGCAGGCACTGGGCAGGGATGGCGGGTGCTCCTCTGTAGCCATCATTCGTTAGCCACTAAACAACAGAGAAAATCGAATCTGAAGGCTCTCCGGTTGAGTGAATGAATCACATTTCATTGTTCAGTTAGTCAGTTAAGTACTGACCTCCTGCCATATGCCTGACAGTTTTGGGGATGTGTTCATTCCTGTTATATATTCAAGCATAGGCTGAAATTGTACTTTGCTAGGTCAATGAAATGGCAACCCACTCCAGTGTTCTTGCCTGGAGATCCCAGGGACGGGGGAGCCTGGTGGGCTGCCGTCTGTGGGGTCGCACAAGTCGGACACAACTCAAGTGACTTAGCAGCAGCAGCAGGTCAATGAAGGGCTGTATGTTGTTGGACAAATTAGTGACCTCTTAGCCTCTATTTCCTGACCTATAGAGGCTATATCCTCTATGAGTCAGGAATATATAATATAATGTGTGTGTGTATATGTATATATGTAAATGAAGTATGGTTTAGAAACTGCTTACTGTAGCATCTTCCATGTTATAAGTTTTCACTGCGTGGTAATTATTGCTCTTCTTGTTTTTATTAACTCGCCACTTCTCTTCTAAGAAGGCATCATTTTAAAAATGTAGCATCAATGCCATGACAGATTTTCTGGGAATGTAAACATATACACACACGTCAATTACAGAAATTTAAAAGAACATGTTTTAAAGACATTGGAATCGAGGAAATATTGTACCGAAATGACAATACAACTGGTGACGTGAATAAGAGGAATAGAGGATTTGTCAGTCACAGGAGGAGGAGAGCAGGTTTAGAGCCAAACTTTACTAGGTTCATACTTGTCTTATCTTGGGCCAGTCATTCCATAGACTCGGAAGGGTTGTCACTGGGGTTAAACTATTAATAGATAATTTATATAAGGGGTACATGCAGTTCTGGAGCATGGAAGATGAATGCAGTTGATGACAATTTTATCATTATTTTTATCATCCTGCATCCACTGATAGCCTGCCATGAGACCAGCATTATTTAGGAATTAAGAAGTTATAACCTTATAATAAGACATGGAGGGATCACTATAGGTGTATGTACACCACAGGAGTAAATGTTGAAAGTGCTGTAGAAATGGAAATAACAAAATTCAGGAATTAAGAGGAGGGAGAAGTTAGAATGGTGCTGTCCACACCAAGGCCCGTGAACTCCTGGGCCTTACATGAGGTGTGACGCCTCAGGTTGGATCCTGCGGTACAGCCATTGGCATGACTGGGACAGAGGAAGGACTGCAGGAGCCCCTGGAAGTCTCTGGGGGGTGCTGTGATGTCAGAGGCAGCAGAGAGCCTCTGCGCTCCTTGGGCTTTGTGCAGCCATTTAATATTTTAGATTATTCCATGGTATTTAGAAAGTGTAGTTCCATCTTTATGATATACTTAAGTGCAGACTCTCCCGGGTGGTATGTGTGAGCTTAACAGAGAGAGAGAGAGAGAAAAAAAAAAGGGAGTCTGTGCTTGAATAGGGCTTTAACAGGCACAGCTGGGCTGAGTTCCAGAGTCAGTGAGACTGAACACACAGTCAAGGGGACCACTTTGCTTTCCTTCAACCCTCGGTGATTTGGAAACCCCACCGGCCTTGCTCTGTGCTACTGATGAGAAGTCTGGCGGTGCTGTCATCTTGTTCCCTATGGCGGTGACTGGATCTCCTGGGGAAAGGCGTTTTGAGTTGCTGAGTTCTGGCTGGCGTTAGTGCTGAGATTTGCCTCTTCTGATGCTGGGCTCATTCACTAAAGGTGAGGATGGTGAGGTTCAGGGTGTCTTGTAGAGAACTGAGTTTTAAGCATTTGATAGGTAACCAGAGGATGTATTCTGGGGTTTAAAAGCTTTATCACTGGGTAAATGGTCTTCTTGTGGGGGTGATAGAAATGATTTAGGACTATAAGAGGTGGCGGTAGTATAACACTGTGAATATGCTAAATGTCACTGAATTGTACCCTTTAAAATGGTTAATTTTCTGTTATATGAATTTCACCTTGGTTAAAAGAAAATTACCACACTAAACACAAAGTTCAGGAAAGTAGCTGCATCTGAGAGGGGGCCAGGGTTCAGGACAGTGAGGAGCAGAGAGGCACAGGGCTGTGTGTCAGCTGGCGTCACAGTTCTGCTATGCTGCTGTCAGTGTGGCCCCCAGACCAGCCGGTCAGCATCATCTGGCAACATCATCCAAGAAGCAGCAACTCTCGGACCCCACCCAGACTGACCGAATCGGAGGCTCCATGGGTGGGGCCCAGCAGTCCGAGTTTTGACAAGCTTTCCAGGTGACGCTGGTGCACCCTGAAATTTCAGAACTACTGATCTGCTTCTCGGGTTTGCAGGTCTGTTTGTGTGTGTTGGTTTTACAATGAAAAGTAAAACCAAATTAAAGAAGCAAATAAATAGCAAATTAAAGAAGCAAATGATTGCCAGGATTAATGGTGACCGTGTTGAGAACCAAGAGTTATATTTTAACCAGATTCTATGCAATTGAAATTTATTTTAAAAAGAAAAAAAAAGTTCTCTGCAACTCATTGGTCTTAATCTGTCACCATCCCACCTCTAAGGTGACATAGAACAACATAGATTTAGAACAGATGTCTTACCCAGAAAAAAAAAAAAAAAAAGGTCTTGGAATACAAGACAAGAGTGATTCTAGTTAGAAAATAGAGATGTGAGGATAGCAATGACCATCAGGCAGAAAGCTGCTCTCTCCTGTTGGTTTCCAGCCTGTCTTTGCATCAGGTTTTTTTCACAGCTCTGCCCTCACACTGACTCGAACATCTGCTCTCCCTGGCAGCTTGTGGTGCCTGCTTTGTGGGCTTCCAATCTGCAGAGGTTAAGGAGGAACCACAGGAGTTGCCATGCCTCAGAGTGAGGAGCGATGGGTGGCTTTCACTAGAAATGTAACAACCTCCCACTCTCAGCAGCCACTATAGATGGGCACCAGGGTTGGACCAGATCTGGGGGACTGGCCTGTCTCCAGCAAGTGCTGGGGTCTTAGTGAGCACAGAGCCTGTGCCCCCAGTAACTGCTTCCTCAACACAGAAGCCTGGTTGCTATTGTCTCCCTGCTATTTTCTCTGAACAGGCTATGTTGTCTTCTCCTGTGAATATTAATCTCCCCTGAGTTAGGGTAATTGGACCAAGAGCAGCCATCTGCAGGGCTATGCAATTTGGCAGGCTTTCTAGCAAGTGCAGGCCAGAGGGCCATTTCTTGCTGTGGTTTCTGGGTTCTTCTAATAATCCATCTTTCTTCTAGTGAGGTTTCAGACCTTGACGTCACCAGTCATGAACTAGTAGAACTAAGATTCAGGCTTCGGATTTCTGATTTTCAAATCCAGAGTTCTTTCTTTGACTTTTGATGCCTTTAATTAACTTGCATATGGAAAGAATCAACAAGTATCTGTTCAGTGCATGGATTTGTAAAAATAAAGGGAAAAAAATTGTGCTCAGATGGGAAGTGAAATTAATTGCAAAGTAACAGGAGCTTTGAGCAATAGTAATTATCCAGATTCAGAAAAAAATTTCTTTGATTATCATGTCATCATGGCAATGGATTAAAAACTGTTTAAGAAAAAAAAGAATAGAATATGTAGGTCATGAATATAGTCCATATCAATAGCTTCTCTGTTTTCTGTTGAAAATGTTTATTGTGTGTGAATTCAGAGGATAGTGACCAAGTTGAGAGCCTCTGCTCCCCCGGATATCAGCAGCCATGGGGAAAGACTTCTGGAATTGCTCACTTATTGTCTAAGTGCTGTGACATGGGAGTAATTTAGGGTGCCGTGGGGTTGGAGGATCAAAGACAACAGGGAATATTCCCTTTAAGGTTGTCACAAACCTACTGTGGTTATTGATGGAGAGGCTACTACTTTCCCCCTTGTACTGGATCTGTGTCCCCATCTGACCCTTCTGTGTTTCCCCATGATCCAGGTAACAACTGGTGGAAGAGCCAGCTACTACGTGTCCTACCGGAGAGAGGCCTTCGCTCAGATAAAGCTGCCCAAGTACTCGCTGCCCAAGGTATTCATCACCTGCTGCCCTGGGTCCTGCCAGACAAAGCAGCAGGGAGAGGCTGTCTTGTTGGGCTGTGGAAGGTTTGATCCCTTTCTGGGAGACAGCAGGCATTCAGCCTGACTCACCACTGGGGGTTTGGCCTCTGCTCATGTCAGTGAATCTGGGTTCTGTGTTCCCCTCCCAGCAGGATACCCAGGCAAGAGTTTTGATTTCCTATGACTCAAACATACAGTATAACCTTGGGTCGTTTACCAGGACTGGTAGTGAAAAGAACACTAGCTTTGAAATCTCTTCTGTGGGTCCCTATCTTTCACAAGGGCCTGTTTGATGAGTAGAAAGCCAGACTCAGAATGGCCTAGGTAGAAACTTTATATGCACACACACACATATGTGTGTGTGTCTGTGTGTCTGAGAGAGAGACTGTAGCTGATGGGTACATCCTGCAACTGTGATCCTATACAATGGTCCTATAAAGTCAATTACAGATGTTACAGAAAATGAGAAGTTAATGCCCACGGCCCCTGGGGCTACATATACTTACATAGATGTAAGGTGCACAGGTGAGTCCCGTGTCTTTCGTGCTTCTCTCTACATTTTAATGCTAAATATAAATGCACTGCTTGTACTTCCATTCCCTTCTGCCAAAATGAGTAACTAAAAAGGAATAATTTACTATAATGTTACTATCAAATCATGGCATTTTAACTCCTATTTTGGAAAATCATCACACTTATTCTGTGGACCTCATCCTTTGTAAACAGTGGATCCTGGGAGGAGATGGGTCTTAGAACCTCAGTGTGAACATGGGCAGGCCTTAATTGCATTAAAGCCTCAATTGCATTATTGAGGCTGCAAAGAAGCAAAGTCTCAGATTGGACATATATCAAATGTAAAGTTACAAAGACTTAGATCTCCAAGCCGGTGCTAGGAAGCATATCATGAAAAGTGAAATGAGTGCAGAGGTTGAAGGGATTATGAGATAAGAAGGTAGGTAACCATCTACCCCCAGTTGCTTTTATCCATTCATGTATTCATATAATCATGTGCATACTCACTCATTCTGTTTCCTTTCTTTATTCACCCATTGATCTTGTCTTTCTTCCATTTAGGTTTCTACTCAGTGCCATGCACTGAACTAAGCTTTGTGGTTAGAGTGGTAAATAAGACACAGACATTCCCTACCTTCATAAAGCTTGTATTCTGGTAGAGATGGTAAACAAGCAATTGTGGGTATGAGAGGTGTTATAGGCACAGAAGTTCAAGGTCTGCTCTGACATGATAGTTGAAGCTTACCAAATATGGGTACTGAGGGCTAGTTAGATTTCTAAAGAAAGTGATGCTTAAGATGATTCAAGGAAGATTCAAGGAGCTAACCCTGCAAATAAGTGTTCAGAAGCTGGTAGAAAATACAGCCCTATTTTAAGAGAAGGCTTCCCAGGTGGCGCTACTGGTAAAGAGCCTGCCTGCCAGTGCAGGAGATGTAAGAGATGTAGGTTCGATCCCTGGTTCGGGAAGATCCCTTGGAGGAGGAAATGGCAACCCACTCCGGTATTCTTGCCTGGAGAATCCCGTGAACATAGGAGCCTGGTGGGCTACAGTTCATAGGGTAAAAAAGAGTCAGACACAACTGAAGTGACTTAGCATGCACACACGTGAGCACGTGTTTAACAAACTAGAAGGCCATGTTAAGAGACGGGGTTGCATAGAAGAGATGGAGACGTTGGTAGAGATCATAGTAAGTAGCCCCAGGGGCCACAGGTATTAATCTCTCACTTACTGTAATGTCTTTGTGATTGACTTTATAGGACCATTTTATAGGATCATGGTTGCAGGATGTACCCATCAGCTATTCTAAACCCAAGCAGGAAAGAGGTACCCTCCAGAACATGAAAAAGGAGAAGGTCATGATCATGAGAAAGACCTTTAGCAACAATCTGGTGATTTCCATGTACTGGCCCAGGAAGAGTTTCAGGAACTTTCTAAACCACATTCTCCATGTAGCACCCATTTTGTTTCTTTATGTCTGCCTATTTTATGTATTTTTAACCTTCTCAGGAAAACAAACAGTTTGCTCCCCTGGGCAGTATGACTGCAGGTGGGAACAAATGAAGCCTGGCATCGATCACAACCCTAGAACACTCCATTAATGATTAGCAGCCCCATGGCAATTTACTGTGATGGACTACCATCCATGCAGCTCCTTTGATAAAACTTCATCCAGAACAGCTTCTCATTAATATGAGGGCTGCTGTGAAAATAGCTGGATGGTTATTGATCCCCTTTATTAGTCAGCACTGACCCGGATTTTTGTAACCTCGGACTAGGATGTGAGGACAGAGTGGGCGGAAGGAGATCGGTTCTTTCCATTGTTTAAAAATCGAAATGGCTTTTAAACAAGTTGTTGCCATTCCAGTTAGTGCTACAGCTGCTGCTGGGCATCCTGCTTAAACACAAAAACACAGAAAAGCTCCCTGCCATCATTTGCCCTCACACTTCTACTCTCAGTCTGTTCAGAATATGCTCTCCTGGGGCACTCCTTGGATTTGGAGCGTTTTGTAGGGAAGGAAATGAAGGCCATTAATAATGAGCAGCATTACTAGGCGCAGCAACCTTGTGCTGAGTCCTCCATAACCCAGCCCCTGGGCATCGAGTTGGCGCTCTCAGGCACTGTCATGAAAATCACGCACCAGCAGAGGGCTTGGAGCCAGCTGATGGGAGCCCTGGCAGCCTCGGGAAAAGGCAATGGAGCTCATGAAGAGAATGAACAGAAACCAGGACTTTCATTCCAGCTCTGCTACCTGCTCATCTATGAGCCCAGGTCTTCTCATCTGTGAAATGGGTTTCATAATACCATGTGGCAAAGTTGTGAGGATGCAGCAAATGACTTGTTTTTGGTAAAGCATAACATGCTGGGCAAGTCTAAGCAACATTTGTGATCAGGAGAAATGCTACTGATGCTCTTAACCTGCCAGGTGACTTCCTGATGGGGTCATATCCCAGGCTTCCCTTGCTTTCAGAGTTGCTTGCCTCACTGGACCACTCTGAGTCTCATAGACCTCCACTTGTCTCTTAGATTCTGGACTTGTTCTTGACTTCCTATTCAAACAGTCATTTCTGCAAGAGAAAAAAATGTTTTTTGCTGGTTTATTTTTATGTGGAACATTGATGGCAATGTTGAACTTGACTTGAGCTCCAGATTCCTGGGAAACAGCAACATTTAGGAAATCCTCCTGCACTTCTGTGTTCCTGAATATGGTTTACTGCAAACCTCCCACCCCTGCCTTCTCTTAAATGTTCTTTGCGTTTACCTTTGGCAAGACCAGATTCCTGTCCTTTTTCTCATAAATGATTAGCTGAACTATTTGTCCCCACCGACCAATCTGGATAAAATGCTTGCTAATTCAACTGGACCAAACTTAAGTCTGACTTTTCTTCTGAGAATCACCTGACCTTAAGGAAAACAATTTTCTGTCTACCTAATCACCTCACTCCCCACAGTTCATTCCAGCCTTGCTTCACTTCTCCCAATACAAGTAATTTCTTCTGCCCTTGCTCTGGGGGTGCTTGCAGATATTTTTATAAGAGTCCTTTCGCTATTACAATAGTGTTTTCAAATAAAATCTCTCCTTACCTGAGTCTGGGTTTGTTTCTGATAGTAGAAACCCCACTTTTTTTTTTTTTTTCTGGTTTCCCTTCCTGGATCCCATTCCCTTGCCATCCTTAAAATGTTGATGTTCCTGAGTTCTGCTTGCATAAATCCCACAGTTAACCCCACTTTGAATAATGAAAGAGGAGGGGGGAAATAAGTTTCAGATAATTTATTATAATGATAGTGATATTAACCTTTTCCTTAATTTCCTTGTTTGCATTTCCCCAAATGCTGATTTCGCCTTCCTTGCTGTGTCACAGCCTTACTTCCTAAAGAGTCATCTGTAGTTCTAATCTCTTTTCTCCCTTTCGTTCACTCTTGAACTTGCTGCTAGTTTTCCTCAGGTCTCCCACATCCATCTCTCCACTATTCACTAAAAATCTGTTACTGCCTACATGCCAAATCCAACCAGACATCTCCATATCTTTATCTTATTTTTTTTGTTTTTGTTTTTTTAAACCTCTCTGGAGCATCTGACACTGGTGGGAGAAAAAATAATTTTTGGTGTGTAGATTCCCTTTGGCAGGGTTTTTTTTTTTTTTTTTTTTTTCTCCTGATTTCCTTTCCTGGATCCCCTTCCCTTGCTATCCTTAAAATGTTGATGTTCCTAAGTTCTCCTTGCATCCCTCATGGTTCCTGAGTGACCTCATTCCTTCTCTTCACACCCACAAGTTCTATATCCACAGCTCCTGTGCGCATCTGTGCGTTAAATTCTGAACTGCATTGTTAACTGCCTGTTAGAGGTACATCCCCTTAATGGTCTCATTTAACAACTGAGCTCAGAGTTTCTACCTTTGGTCCTTTATATCTCTTCCTCCTCACATGTTTACTTATTTACTTCATTTATTTACTCAGTAAGCTTGTGTTGGACGTCTACCACATGCTAGATACTCTGGTAAGTGCTAAAAATAAACTAATAAAAAAGAGAGACATAGCTTCCACTCTCTGGGAGCTTAGAGTTTAGAGAGAGGCAGAGATCACACAAATAATTATAGAAGTGATTATTAATCTTGATTGTAATGAATACTCTAAGAAAAAATAGAAAATTTTACAATTCAGATATCTGAGATAGTAAAGATATGGCCTTCTGCCTTAGCCCCTGTAGATGCCACCTCCTTACTACTTCACCAGTTCATTCCATAGGGTTTTTACAGAGAATCTCCTTCCTCAGTTCAGCCCGTGTACACTCCTGCCTAGAAGGTTGCCATGACCCTTTAAGCCTTCTCCTTGCCTCTAGCACTGCCCCATTTAAATCCAGTCTTCACCATGCTTCCAATGTCATCATGTACAGGACTTGACCACCTTAAACAAAGTCTATGCATTAACCAGCTCTAATCTTCTCCTTCTGCTTCAAATCTTGTGTCAACTTTGTGCCCTCTTCAGGGCAGAACTTCACTGCACCATGCAGAACCCCCAGTAATGTGCCCACTCTCTGTCTTCATCTTCCACGGCGGAAGATGGCCTTTGGCTCTTCTAGGTTCCACACATTCCCCTGAATGCTCCACCCTCCCTCTCACCTCTAAGCCTGTGTACTCCTTTCACCATTTTCGGGATGTCTATTATAGTCCTTAGTCAAGTTCACAAAAGGCTACACAAGCTTGTGATATCTCCACCACCAAGTGGGCATCTTCTTGAAGTCAGGCCCTATGTTGTGTTCTTCTCTGTATTTATTATGGTGTTTGGCACAAGAATGAAGTTATATTGGGCCCAGATTAAATAAAATGTTTCAATGACACAGAGGTATTTTTATTATTGTTCACCTAGGAAGTTGTACGGAGAAGGCAATGGCACCCCATTCCAGTACTCTTGCCTGGAAAATCCCATGGGTGGAGGAGCCTGGTGGGCTGCAGTCCATTCAGTCACTAAGAGTCTAACACGACTGAGCGATGCCACTTTGACTTTTCACTTTCATGCATTGGAGAAGAAAATGGCAATCCACTCCAATGTTCTTGCCTGGAGAATCCCAGGGATGGGGGAGCCTGGTGGGCTGCCGTCTATGGGGTCGCACAGAGTCGGACACGACTGAGGCAACTTAGCAGCAGCAGCAGCAATAAGTTGTAAGCTTAGATTTTTCAAAAAGCAACTATGATTCTTCCTAGTGACTATATTGGGAGGGTGTAGAGGGGGTGTTATTTATAATCATTTAAATAAGGAAATGACACAGGCTTTGAAATTAGATTAGGGTAGCAAGATGAAAGAAATAAGTTTTATTGTCATTCAGATTCCTATCGGGCCAATTTTAAGTAACAATGCTTTGTTGTTGTTGTTTTTCTGGAAGACTTAATATTCTGATTCTTGGTTGATCCCTGTTCAACTCTAAGACTTGTTAGGAGAGGGGACACATCGTTCAGAGTTTTTCAAAACTTGACACCCCAAATTACATGCACCAGCATCATCTGGAGGGTTGTTCAGGTGGTCGAACCCAAGGTTCCACACCAGACGCACTGAATCTGAATCTCAGGCATTGGGTCCCACGAGTCTGCATGCTATCAGGAGCTCCAGGTCATACCGATGCACACTGCATTATATACCCATTGGTAAGGAGTTTAACTTCTCTAGGTAGTCTTAGGCTCAAATCTTAGTAATGTACTAATCAAAGCTAAGTGACTTTGATTAGCTAAGGAATTCTCAAGCAGAAATCCCATAACTCTATATAGTAGAGAGTAGTCGCTCATCCTAGAGCCTGGAATTCCTGCTCACCAGGTGACACAGTCCCAGTGCAGGTCTAAACTAAGATGCACTCACAGCAAATCTGACTGCTTCTAATCCTGACCATGCCCCAGTGTTTTAAGTTGTTTCCTCAACCCCCCGCCCCCCAACACTTCTTTTACATTAGTTTAGTCTAAAATAACTTAGCTCATTCATTTTTATGACCAAAACATCTGGGGAAAGCCAAGCATTTCTATTGCATTCTTAAGAGGGTAAGTGAATTTAATCCGGATTTCCTGCAGCTGCTATTTCCCCTCCTACTGGGTTCCTGGGCTTTCATTCCACACCAGCACAACATGACTTCGTCAGATGGTTTTTAAGAGTAAGCCTCATTTCCATTTTCAAGCACCTCAGCAGGAACCTGCAATTCTACAAGGTGTGTAAACACAAACGAGCAGAGCAAGTGAGGTCTCAGTCAAGGTGACCTCAGAAGTCCAAGGCTAGAGGCTGAGATTTCACAGAGGATCTCCAGTAAAAAAGATCCAGAACTCCTTGTCTTACTTTTTCCCCACCTCCCAGCTGTCCAAATCAAATGAGTTTGCTTCTTTTTAAAATCAGCTCGGAGGAGCTCTCCATGGTTCTGATATTATAGACGTGGCTGCGCCTGGTTTTTGTTGAAACCATTTCTGGGAAAGGTGGTCAAATAAGGCAAAGGCTAGATCCACCCTACTTGTTTGCTTACTGTCACTTCACTTGCCTGTGTCCCTGTCACTGTGCTTCCCGCATCAGTGACAAGGATGCCTCTCTTTTGCTTTTCCAGCATGCTGTTACTCCTTGGCATATACACTTGTATATTCATAGTTATTCATTTTAAAAATTACTCTTGTTTTGTCAAATGTTTATCCAGGCCATCATTTCCTTCTGACAATATAAGTTGTTTAAGTAATGACTTGAGTCTGTGATAATATTTGTACAGTTCCTAGCCACATATGCAAACTGGGTTTTGAAAGCTATTTTGAATCCTGAACTACTAGAAACGATTTTAGAAATGACCCAGTCATTTCTAAATACAATTAGAATTAGGAATTAGGAATACTAATTAAAGTGGCTTCAGGGACCAAGAAGGTAACATTTATATATATATATATATATATATAGGCAGATGATAGGAATCTTTGGGTATGCAAGGCTAAGACTTCAATGAGTACTGACTCCATCTAAAATACTGCACTTTCAGGTATATGGTAGAGGCTTTGGTCAAACCAAGGGCTTCCCTGGTGGCTGAGAGGTAAAGAAATGCACCTGCCAATGCAGCAGACGTGGGTTCAATGCCTGGGTCAGGAAGATCTGGTGAAGGAAATGGCGGGCCACTCCAAATTTTTGTCTGGAAATCCCATGGACAGAGGAGCCTGGTGGGCTTCAATCCATGGAGCTGTGAAAAAGTCAGATAGGACTTAGTGACTGAACAGCAACAACAATAATAGTCAGACCAAACAATTGTGATTCATATTCACTTCATGGGTCATTCATTTGCACCTTCTGGTTTAGCAGTTATGTATACAACTAGTTAGAACCTAACAATTAGGTTAGAGTCATGTCACAGAGGTTCACAACATGGTTTGGCTACTTATGAGTTATATAATCTGAAGCAAGTTGGTAAACGTCTGTGTGCCTTATTTAATTTCTTAGTAAAATGGAAATAATCATACTACCTCCACTGTAGTGGATTTTTTTAAATTGAAACAATGCATTTAGATGACTTAGAGTATGCCCAAATGTTAGCTATTTTTATTGTTAGCTTAACCTCTTCACTCTGTTCAGTGAGAAATTGGAAGCTCAGGGAAGCTGACACATGCAATATCACGCAGCTGACTTATAGTAGAACATTATTATGACCCAGGACTCTGAATTCAAGGTTAAATATCCTTTCCTCTATAATCCATGGTTTTCAAATATTATTCTATTAGCAGTAGAAACCCCTCCTCCCCCAACCTTTTACTCCTAAAATATTACACAGAACTCCATGCTATAACAAATCTAAGTAGTGCTGGTATGTTTGAAACAGATTTGGAAACCCAGAGCCCCACCCATTGGCTGTGCCTCCGGGCCACCCTTCTTCCAATCCCCGTCTGAAGATCCCCAAGAAAGGCATGAAAACCACTATCCTCGAAATGCTTGAAACCATAAATTAAGATGGAGTGAAGGGAGAGGCCCTGTCTTTTCTTCATGTGTGGGTTTCCTCACACAAGGTTGTACGTCTCTGTTAGTGCTAACACCAATTTCCCGTTATAAAAATAAAAAATGAAAGTGGATAAATCCCTTGAAGCCATGGAAAATGATACCCACCAAAGCCCCTTGCACCCATCTTCCTGTCACTTAGCAAGGAGCAGAAATCATGACGCTCGTAATTTATAGCCTTGGCCCAGCACAGAATTGTTTAACATTGCCTATAAGTCAGGCTTTTCTTCAGCCATTGCATAAGTCATGGTAATTACTCTGGGTCCCAGGGGGCCCGGAGATGCGGAGATCTGCTGCCTTACGGGCTTTCCATCTTCTTACAGGACATGCACATCATTAGTACCAGTGAGAACCAAGTGTTCGCGGCGGTCCAGGAATGGAACCAGAACGACACGTACAACCTCTACGTCTCAGACACACGCGGGGTCTACTTCACCCTGGCCATGGAGAACATTAAGAGCAGCAGAGGTCTCATGGGAAACATCATTATTGAATTGTATGAGGTATGTAGCCAACATCCTGCACCTGAATCTGCCTCTCTTTTTCATGAGTTCTAGCAATATGAACACAAGCATGGGAGTCATAAAGTCCCGAGTTCAGCTATCAGCTGTGCACTTAGCAGTTGTGATTTGGGGCAAGGGACTGAACTTCTCTGTGCCTCAATTCCCTCCCCTGTAAAATGGGGATAAATCATCTATCTAATAAAATTATTGTGAGAATGAGGGGTAATGTTTGTAAAGCACCTTGTGTGGTAGTTGACTCAATAATAAGCCTTCAACAAATGGTAGCTAGAGTTGATGTCTTAAATATAGCATGGTTGCAGGCCAGAAGTGAAGGTACTTGACGTCAGCAATCTCTTAAGTACCCTTTTCAAATCTGTGCTTCTTTCTATGAAGTCTAAGTGGAGGGATTAGTACTATTTATATGCTTTAAATTATTTGGAAAATCATGTTTTATGAGCAGCTTTCTAAGAGAAGAAAGCAAATATCAGTGGTAGGAGTGAAGGTTCCTCTAAAATGCCACCAGATGACAACACCTATGTGTGGGAAAGAACTGGCCTTGACTTAACACTGAAAGTTTCTTATTTTTAAATATGATAATCGTCATTGAGTTTATATCTATCTATTTATAGATATACATATATACACACACACCAGTTAAAGAATAATTTATCTAGGAAACCAAGTGACTCCATTTAGAGACTATATTAAGAAAGCAACCTAATTGTTTCAGTAACCCTAATGATATATTACATGTCTATACTTCTAATAACAATGTGTGTGATCTTTCTCAGTGAAAGTACTTGACTGACTGCTTCAGCTAGATGGATTGATTTTAGCAAAGTAGGTATGTCTCATTATCCCCAACATTTACTAGTAACTTGTGGTCAGACCCCTAAATACATTCATTCACAGTTGCCTCTTGGGGGTGGTAGCTGCAGATTGCTTGCAGAAGCTACTTCCATGTGAGTTTTCCCTTTTGAGAAGTGAGAGTGGCTGTCAAAACAGAGATAAGTGCATGGACTTCTGCTTTACAGTGGTCTCTTCTGAGAGCTTCTCATGTCTAAGTTCCAATATCCCCGACTCTGGTATCTAAGTTGGTTGCTCATTTACTAACTGTGATGGAAATATATAAGATCCCAATTATTTTACAAGGTAGCAGAAGGATTGCAAAAAGGCATGGGGTGAATGGAAGTACATAAAAAGAAGGAGAGACAATGAATGTCAGGGAAGAAATATCCTGATTTTCTAGGAAGTAGACTGGTGCTGAAATAATTCACTTAGCAACAAGGTTCCAGCTTGGGAAATGACCTAGATTTCTTCCTAAAGTTGTAAAGACCAGTAGAGATGACTAAAGAGTGTAAATGGCTTTGAGAAGCTTACATTTTCATGCCTCTAATCACACTAGGAGGCAGAGCTATACCTTTGTTATTGTGCAGTAAGTCGCATCCGTGGGAAGGATTGGATGAATGTTCCCAGGATGGAGGCCATTCCTGTCTGCACAAGTAAGCCTATAGAGGTAAGAGGATTATTCACGCTCCTGTGGTCAGAGCCCATTAAGAGAGGTAGACGTTGCTGCAGATGACCTTTAGTTGAGAAATCCCTGTTTCTCAGACTCTGTTGATATGGTATGGAGTGCATTTTGCCACTGTGCTGTTCCTTTTCCTTAAAAAAAAAAAAAAAAAGTTCCTGAAACTCCTTGGTCATTTAGAACAATGAGACATTCTGCTCTGGAGTATGAATCAAAATGAAGAATGTGCCAAGATACATGTGATTTTTTTTTTTTTTTTAATCTTGCTGAAGTTGGTCTTGTTGAGGGGAAAAAAATTACATGGTGTCATTGCATTCACATAGAAGCAAGACATATCAGGCAAGGTAACTTCTCTAGAGCCAATTCTGTTGTCCTTGTTCTTCCTTCATTTTTATCAGGGTTGATTGTATCCCTGTATTGTGTTCAAGTCCATGAGGAAAGCAGGAAAGACAAGGGTCCTTCCCCTCAGGGAGCTTGCAATCTAGTTTGTTGGGCTTTGAAGGGGTCCATAAATGAATTTCCTCTTCTCCCTGCCCAAGAGTGGAAACAATTGAGATAGAAGCAAAAGGTGAGACAAAAGGAGATCAGATGCCAGCTTTATTGCTTTTAAAAGCATGAAGGAGGAAGGGTTCTTGGTAATACTGCTCCCCAGAATTGAACTCATCCATCCAGTCTCAGGCAGAAACTGTGAAACAAGAGCTCTCTTATGGAAGCCTGTCTCCATAACACCACAACCTTGTGAGACATAGGATGTGATCTCTGCAAGCAGATTACAATAGCAGTTGAGTAAGGGTTGTGTTGCGCCTGCCCAGTTCTTTTTCTCAATGTTACCAATCTGACTATCAGTACGTTTGCTCTCAGGAGGAAGAAGGGAAGAAGTGGAATGTCAAGAATGACAGAAGCCAAGAGTTAGAGAGATGGTATAAATTTTTAAGTCTGTGAGCTAGCCAGTCTAACTGTGTAGAATAGATGGTTGTCAGGTACAGGAATGAATGCTGGATAAGAAGGTGGGGTTCAGATTCTAAAAGGCATTTAATACCAAGGGAATAAATTGTATCCTGACACTAACCGGACCATGACCATATTGAAGATTTTTAGAGGTTGATGCTGTTTTGCACCTGGATATGCATTCTGTGATTTGGAGATAAAGCTCAATTTAATTGGTCTCTAGGGATCGCACAGAGTCGGACACGACTGAAGCGACTTAGCAGCAGCAGCAGCAGGGATCATTAGACTTTAACTTTCTTCACTGGAGATTCTCATAGGAACTGAGATTGTGTACCATATGGCCAGTTAACAAAGAGACTATAATTTTTGTGGACTCTAGATGCCCTTGAGTAATACAGCTGGAAAAAAAACAGCATGCTTTTACATTCAATTTCATTTAAATTAACACACTTTTGTGAAGTGTATTTTGTTTGATGAGGGTGGTGCATGAGACCATCTACTGGAAAGATGTGACTCTAATAGGATTGTGATCATGGTCTAATTAGTGTTAGAGGTATAATTCCTGTATGTTATGGAATTACTGTAAGAGTAAAGCTAACTCTAATTTGATGCATCTGGGGAGTCTTGCAGATGAGTAGGTTTAAATGATGAATTGTTAGAGCATGGGAGTAAGGCATGCCTGAGTCCCGGTGTGAGAAGAGAACCAGAGTCTGGTGAGTAGAGGTCCATTTTATTAGAATGTGAGGTGACCCTGGAAAATAATGGGGATAAAAATGTAAAGATCCTAGGAAAGAGCTTGACTAAAGAGTTGGACATTTATTCTCCAGGCTACTGTATCTCTGTTTTCTCTTTACATCTAGCAAATAAATATATGCATGGCTTAGTCCCTGTGCCAAGTTAATTCAGAGATTTATATTCTAGTGTAACAGGGTATCACATCTGTTTTTCCTTGTCTAAGATGCGTGTAGTTAACACAAATGTGACGTGGCTTGAGCTGCCCATGGCCACTTGAAGCTACTGGTGTATCATTCTGTCTTCTACGTGAACCTCTTCTTGGCATTGGAAAGGGAACAAAGAAAGTAAGAATTTATTTGAGAAATTTACCTTCTAGTCTTTGGCACTAAGAGACCCTGGAGACCAATGGGGATCAATCTCACCCAACTCTATAAACTCTAAAGGGAAATATTGTTCATTTCCTGGTCTGTTGGAGCAGTTTACTGCTAAAGAGGGACTCTTGTCCACTCCCTGCCCCAGAGTGCAGTATTGGCATGGCTGTAATTATACAATCAGGGGAGAAAATGTTTCTTGAAGGCCAAATAATAATCCCTTCTTTAAGATAACAGAGCCCATTCCATCCAAGGTTGATGCTGACAATTAATGTAGCTCATTAGGTGTGTTCACCGTTATGCTTATGACACTCTTTCCATGTAGAGTTCTGTTGTTGTTTTTTCATTTCTCTAAATATAAACTACATTTCTTCTTAGCTGTTCTCCATTGATAAATCCGGTAACAAATATTATTTCCAACAGTCTCAACTGTATTATGGAAACATGCTTTGAGCTGCTGCATTTTCTTCAGTATTTTCCAACTTGTGAATGTGTACAGTAATAACAATGGTATACCAAATAATTCCTTAAATGCCCTCGTTGAATGAATATAAGACACAGGCTACACAGGCCTTTTTACAATCAACAAAAAAGAAGTAAAAAAGAAACAGGTGAAATTAATTATAATGTTAAATGCTATTTAATTAAAATCAAAAATACTATCATTTAAGTATATACTTAATATGAAAAATTACTAATGAAATATTTTATATTTTTGTCATACCGAGTCTATAATACCCTGGGTGCATTTTACACTTCCCAAGCATCTCAATTCATATGCTAAAATTTCAGCATAAATACTTCATCAGCATTTACATTTCATAAAATTTATACCCTGGTGATTCCAAGCATATTTAGAAGTTTGCCAGTAACCGAATCCGATATCAGTTTTAAATTTATATTTAAATTGGTTAAAATTAAATAAAACTAAAAGTCAGTTTCTCAGTCCTACTGGCCACATTTCAAGTGTTCAGGAGCCCTATGGGGCTAGAGGCTATGGTGCTGGACAGCATAACTCTTAATGATATATATATATGTATACTTTTTCTTATTTATCTATTATAGTATCTCCATGTGGTAGATATTATTCCCTATTGTGCCTGTGAGAGTACAAAGATATAGAGAACTGGGTAACTTGACTCAGGTCACACAGCTAGTAAAAGGGAGAAGCTATCTGTGAATGAACTTATGTCCATTTGACCCAAAAGTTCAGCCTCTTCCTATTACACATTTTTTTTTCGCATTCATTTTTTAAAATTGAGGTATACTTCACGTGCAGCAAAATTTAACCTTTTTGGTTCTACGAGTCTTATCAGAGGTATGTGCATCTACCACCAAAATCAAGATACAGAACACTGAATATATAGGATGTTGTCCCGAAACATTCCCTCTTATGGCCCTTTTGTGATCACTCGCCTCCCATCCAAAGTCACTGGCAAGCCGGAATGCTTTCTCTCCCTCCAGTTTTGCCTTTTCTGCATTTTCATATGAATGAAATTGTGCAGTAGGCAGTCTTTTGAGTCTAGCTCCTTTCACTAATTATTTTGAGATCCACCCATGCTATTGAATATCAGGAGATGTTCCTTTCTTTCTGTTGCTGCGTAGCATGCATTGCCTGCATGCATTCTTGTTTGTTCATTCATTTGCCAGTTGAAGGTTATTCAGGTTGTTTCCAGATCTGTGTGACTATGAATGAAATTTCTGTAAACATTCATGTGAGCATAAGGTTTTCTTCCTCATGGATAAATACCTAGAAGTAGAATTGCTAGGTCCAGTGTGTTTGTTGTTGTTCAGCCGCTAAGTCATGTCCACCCCTGCAACACCATGGACTCCTCTGTCCTTCCCTGGCTTCCAGAGTTTGCTCACATTCATGTCCATTGAGTCAGTGATGCTGTCTAACCATCTTATCATCTGCTGCTTCCTTCTCCTTTTCCATTCATTCTTTCCCAGCATCAGGCTCTTCCCCAGTGAGTCAGCTCTTCACATCAGGTAGCCAAAGTATTGGAGCTTCAACTTTAGCAACAGTTCTTGNATTATGGAAACATGCTTTGAGCTGCTGCATTTTCTTCAGTATTTTCCAACTTGTGAATGTGTACAGTAATAACAATGGTATACCAAATAATTCCTTAAATGCCCTCGTTGAATGAATATAAGACACAGGCTACACAGGCCTTTTTACAATCAACAAAAAAGAAGTAAAAAAGAAACAGGTGAAATTAATTATAATGTTAAATGCTATTTAATTAAAATCAAAAATACTATCATTTAAGTATATACTTAATATGAAAAATTACTAATGAAATATTTTATATTTTTGTCATACCGAGTCTATAATACCCTGGGTGCATTTTACACTTCCCAAGCATCTCAATTCATATGCTAAAATTTCAGCATAAATACTTCATCAGCATTTACATTTCATAAAATTTATACCCTGGTGATTCCAAGCATATTTAGAAGTTTGCCAGTAACCGAATCCGATATCAGTTTTAAATTTATATTTAAATTGGTTAAAATTAAATAAAACTAAAAGTCAGTTTCTCAGTCCTACTGGCCACATTTCAAGTGTTCAGGAGCCCTATGGGGCTAGAGGCTATGGTGCTGGACAGCATAACTCTTAATGATATATATATATGTATACTTTTTCTTATTTATCTATTATAGTATCTCCATGTGGTAGATATTATTCCCTATTGTGCCTGTGAGAGTACAAAGATATAGAGAACTGGGTAACTTGACTCAGGTCACACAGCTAGTAAAAGGGAGAAGCTATCTGTGAATGAACTTATGTCCATTTGACCCAAAAGTTCAGCCTCTTCCTATTACACATTTTTTTTTCGCATTCATTTTTTAAAATTGAGGTATACTTCACGTGCAGCAAAATTTAACCTTTTTGGTTCTACGAGTCTTATCAGAGGTATGTGCATCTACCACCAAAATCAAGATACAGAACACTGAATATATAGGATGTTGTCCCGAAACATTCCCTCTTATGGCCCTTTTGTGATCACTCGCCTCCCATCCAAAGTCACTGGCAAGCCGGAATGCTTTCTCTCCCTCCAGTTTTGCCTTTTCTGCATTTTCATATGAATGAAATTGTGCAGTAGGCAGTCTTTTGAGTCTAGCTCCTTTCACTAATTATTTTGAGATCCACCCATGCTATTGAATATCAGGAGATGTTCCTTTCTTTCTGTTGCTGCGTAGCATGCATTGCCTGCATGCATTCTTGTTTGTTCATTCATTTGCCAGTTGAAGGTTATTCAGGTTGTTTCCAGATCTGTGTGACTATGAATGAAATTTCTGTAAACATTCATGTGAGCATAAGGTTTTCTTCCTCATGGATAAATACCTAGAAGTAGAATTGCTAGGTCCAGTGTGTTTGTTGTTGTTCAGCCGCTAAGTCATGTCCACCCCTGCAACACCATGGACTCCTCTGTCCTTCCCTGGCTTCCAGAGTTTGCTCACATTCATGTCCATTGAGTCAGTGATGCTGTCTAACCATCTTATCATCTGCTGCTTCCTTCTCCTTTTCCATTCATTCTTTCCCAGCATCAGGCTCTTCCCCAGTGAGTCAGCTCTTCACATCAGGTAGCCAAAGTATTGGAGCTTCAACTTTAGCAACAGTTCTTGCAATGAATATTCAGGATTGATTTCTTTTAGGATTGACTGGTTTGATCTCCTTGCTGTCCAAGGGACTCTCAAAAATGTGTTTATGTTTATAAAAAGCCACCGAGCCACTTCTTAACTGGCAATATCATTTTGTTCTCCACCAGAGATAAAAACAAGTTCTAGCTGCTTCACATCTTTACCAGTACTTGGTATTATCAGGTGTGTGTGTGCATTTGGCAGGGAGATGGGGAGTGTGTGGCATGCATGTGTATTTAGACATTCTTTTAGAGGCCTAGTGGTACTTTGTTAGTTCTGTTTAGATTTCCTAATGACTAATTATATCTTGACCTCACTATACTTGGTTGGATGGATGAAGTGAAACTCTGAGCCACCCTTAGTGTTCTGGCCTCTTTGCCCGTATTATTGATGTTTCATTGCTTTCCTCGTCTCCAGGGACTGCCCTCTACCCACTGCTTTATCTTGACCTTACATTACCCTTCTTTGGACAGATGGACAACTACTTACAGACTCCATGGGGACATTTTACCCAAACTAATCTTCTTCAGCTCCTCACCACAGGTCCAACTCTAGGGACAGCCCAAGGCACACCATGATAATTGCTTTTCTCAGCAGAACCCTGATTTCCTTGTCCTGAGGGCCCAGGGGAGTGAGCGACAGATGAGCATGCCACCTGGACTCAGTGCTCTGCCAAGGGGCTGCTGTCGGTGTCCCTTTGCGCCTCAGATTGATTCCCAGGGGGAAAGTGGGTCATGTAGGCCTGAGATCTTGTATCAGTACGACCCTCTTCTGTGGGGACTACTGCAAGCTGGTACCTTTCTCCTTGAGCTCTCGGGGCCAACAGCAGCAGCTATGCTTCTGATTTCAAACCACAGTGGACCATAGAATGTTTAAGTTTATCAGATTCTAAATGCCTCCTTGAATGGAGTAGCTAAAATGTGTGTCTTATTCTCCAATTTCTTTATACTGCGTGTAGTGAAGACAAGTAGTGTTTCATGGAACTTTTGATATATATATATATATATATATGTAGCTACATGTGTACACATATATGCATATGTGGTTATGAGTCCACTAGGTGGGAACGGAAATGGATTTCATACTTGGCTGTACTTGCAAAGTTTGAAAGCTATTGGCCTAGGATGCAGAAAGCAAAGTGTCCTCCAAACTTGCAGCCCATTTATTCAAGAGACGGAGCCAAGAAGCAATTCAGCAGCAATGACGGGGCTTAGAAGAATCCAAATACAAATGGGAAGTGCTCCTTTTTTCCTCCGACAAGACTGAGATTTCTTTGGCATTATGTGCAGCTGGAGGAGGAACACCCTCAGAGATGCATCTGGGTTCCCTCAAAATCTCTCCTTTCTGTATCTTTTCAGTCTCCATTCTCATGATTTTGCTCCCAGACTAAGTGAGGCACACAGAAAATACCCACCTGAGTGGTGAGGCTCTTAGGGGGAACATGCTAATGTAATACTGGCATATATTTTCCAAGCATGCTTATCCAGAAGAAAACACAAAGCAGCAGAGTGGCTAGCAATTCAGGCTAGAATGCATCGAACTAGGAGGCAGGGCATGCAGGCGACAGACAAGAGGCTGATTCTGACCTATTGATGTTCTGGAAACTAGACAGCAAGGCCCCTGGTGCACGATGGAGAGGGGCAACAGGCATGAGAGAGAGATGGCTCAAGTAACTGGTAATGCACCAGAAAAGCTACCAGCCCTGTGTCTAAAGAGAGTAACAAAAGGCCTCCATTAGGCAGAAGGTTCTAAGGAAACTCAGATTCGGTTCCCTGTGATGAATTATCAGCAACTGGGTTTGAGACAGACACCTTTGTAGTTGGTTTTAAAGACTGAGATAGTCGAAGAGCCTCACAGACCTTGGGTGAGTATGTGAGGTACCAGCCTTCCTGAAATGGCACTGTCTCTGAGCAGCTATGGCAGGGAGGGTACCAATAGGACACCACTGTCCCTCGCCCCACCCTGGCTTCTGTCCTTTCCCATCCTCTGTTCACAATAGGATGCTAATCAATTCCATCCTTGGCCCTTTGTCAAGTTCCCCTAGTGGTGTCCTTCCCAGTCTGTTCTCCTCCAGACATGCCCTGTTCATTTTCTGTTATTTATTTTGTATTTGGGTTGGCATTCTTTATTCTCTTTCAAGGCCAGTCAGGTTACTTTAAAAAAAAAAAAAAAGCACTTCTCATTTCATCAGCTAAATTATGTCATTAAAAGTCAAACAAACAAACAAACAAACAAAAAACAGAAGAGCTGACTTCTATGAAAGTCTTTCCCTTTGCTCCCACTGAGATCCTCTCAGAACTCCAATACACCTCAATTCACGATGATCCTCAAAGAATGAGGGTAAGTATGAATACAATAAAAATTTTGAGATATCTGAGTGTTGTCTAGAAAACCTGCTGAAGTCTTTATATGTATCTAAACAATTTGAATTATCTTTCCTTTGGAACTTAAATGGAAAGTCAAGACAACATAGATGGCTGTCATTCTAAATATCTTCTTATTGCTCAGATGTGGGCAGAGAAGTAATACAAGTGAGTCAAATCTGTGCTTACTCTTGAGCCGTTCTGGATGATAAATCTCTCACTCTGTAGCTACTTGTGTTGTGGCGATGCTCTTCTTCCTTCAGAATATCAAAGATATGCAAATCCCAATACATGGGGAACTCTGGCAAGAGTGGTCTACGCTATCTGTGGTATCCTTTGCCAACCAACGGAGGAAAAAAAGAAAGGGAAGGGCTTATTCCACCTTTTTTAAAGTGACAATTGGCTAAGACCCAAGATAAAATAAGAATTATCTAAAGTCCACAGTGAACTGGTGTCACAGCCAATGATAGGGCCCAGGTCACCAAGCTGGGTCATGAGACAGAAAACATCTCAGTTCAGTCCAGTCACTCAGTCATGTCAAACTCTTTGCAATCCCATGGACCGCAGTACGCCAGGCTCCCTGTCCATCACTAATTCCCAGAGTTTACTCAAACTCATGTCCATTGAGTCAGTGATGCCATCCAACCATCTCATCCTCTGTCGTCCCCTTCTCCTCCCATCTTCAATCTTTTCCAGCATCAGGGTCTTCTCCAACGAGTCAGTTCTTTGCATCTGTTGGCCGAAGTATTGGAGTTTCAGCTTCAGCATCAGTCCTTCCAATAAACATTTAAGACTGATTTCCTTTAGGATGGACTGGTTGTATCTCCTTGCAGTCCAAGGGACTCTCAAGAGTCTTCTCCAACACCACAATTCATAAGCATCAATTCTTCAGAGCTCAGCTTTCTTTATAGTTCAACTCTCACATCCACACATGACTATTGGAAAAACCATAGTTTGACTAGATGGACCTTTGTTGGCAAAGTAATGTCTCCAGTTTTTAATATGCTTTCTAGGTTGGTCATAAATTTTCTTCCAAGGAGAAAGTGTCTTTTAATTTCATGGCTGCAATCACCATCTACAGGGATTTTGGAGCCCAAATAAATAAAGTCTGTAACTGTTTCTACTGTTTCCCCATCTATTTGCCATGAAGTGATGGGGCCAGATGCCATGATCTTCGTTTTCTGAATGTTGAGCTTTAAGCCAAACTTTTCACCCTCCTCTCTTCACTTTCAACAAGAGGCTCTTTAGTTCTTCTTCGCTTTCTGCCACAGGTGTGATGTCATCTGCATATCTGAGGTTATTGATATTTCTCCTGGTAATTTTGATTCCAGCTTGTGATTCATCCAGCCTGGCATTTTGCATGATGTACTCTGCATATAAGTTAAAATAAGCAAGGTGACAATATACAGCCTGGACATACTTCTTTCCCAATTTGGAACCGGTTTGTTGTTCCATGTCCAGTTCTGACTGTTGCTTCTTGACCTGCATGTAGATTTCTCAGGAGGCAGGTCAGGTGGTCCAGTATTCCCATCTCTTTCAGAATTTTCCACAGTTTGTTGTGACCCTTTATCCTTAATTATCTTATTGACTGACTTATCAAGAGAACATCTACCTCACTACTAATCAGGACACTTCAACTTACCACCACTGCAGATTATACCTTGATGCCTTGAAAACCTGTCTACAAGCCCCCTCTGAGCAAAATCCTGTGTTCTCTGGTTTTATTTATTTTTACTTCTTATTGAAATATAGTTGATTTACGATGTCAGCAGTGGCCACAGGACTGGAAAAGGTCAGTTTTCATTCCAGTGGCAAAGAAAGGCAATGCCAAAGAATACTCAAACTGCCGTACAGTTGCACTCATCTCACACGCTAGTAAAGTAATGCTCAAAATTCTCCAAGCCAGGCTTCAGCANCTGATGAGAAGAGCTGACTCATTTGAAAAGACCCTGGTGCTGGGAAAGATTGAGGACAGGAGGAGAAGGGGATGACAGAAGATGAGATGCCTGGATGGCATCACCAACTCGATGGACATGGGTTTGGGTGGACTCCAGGAGTTGGTGATGGACAGGGAGGCCTGGCGTGATGCAGTTCATGGGGTCACAAAGAGTCAGACATGCCTGAGTGACTGAACTGAAGTGAACAAGAAAAGTGTTTCAGGTGTACATAAAAGTGATTCAGTTATATATATATATATGTGTGTGTGTGTGTGTATTTGTGTGTATATATATAATACACACACATATGTGTATGTTTATACATATATATATGAGTATGTGTGTGTGTATTCTTTTTCAGATTCTTTTCCATTATTATAAGTTGCTGTAAGACTGACTATACCTCTTGGTGCTATGCGGCAGGTCTTTCTTGTTTATCTATTTTATATAGTGGGATATGTTGGTTAGCTCACATGTTCTCTAGGATAACTGCTTCGGTTGTTATCAGCCACTCCCATCCCAGAGGAAATTTCGGTAGTTAATTAAGGGTAAAGTCCTCTGAACAAAGTACAGAGATGTGTAGAGTGGGGCAAAGAAGCTGAGTAGGGGGAGGATGGAATATCTGGTTTGTGGCAGGAGGTGGTTGAGGAAGGTGGGGGGTAGTGTGGAGGCCAGCAGCTGCTGCTGCTGCTAAGTCGCTTCAGTCGTGTCCGACTCTGTGCGACCCCATAGATGGCAGCCCACCAGGCTCCTGTGTCCCTGGGATTCTCCAGGTAAGAGTAACGAGCTTAAACTTCTCCTGTGGACCATGTGGAATATGACATTTCTCACCATGCTCCTTCTCTTTCCCTCTTGTGCACTTCAACACACTGTGGACAGTCCTGGGGCATTTCTCCCTGCTGCTGCTGCTGCTGCTTTAGTCATGTCCGACTCTGTGCGACTCCATAGACGGCCTCCCTACGCTTCTCCAAAACTATCGGCATTTTGACCCAACATGGTTCTCCATCTCTCGCCCTTTTTCCTAGGTAGCCGGTATCAAAGGGATATTCCTGGCAAACAAGAAGGTGGATGACCAGGTGAAGACATACATCACCTACAACAAAGGCAGAGATTGGCGCCTCCTGCAAGCTCCAGATATGGACCTGCGAGGGAACCCAGTACACTGCCTGCTGGTCAGTGTCCCCGTCTCGTGTGAGACCACAGGGCAGACTACTTACCTGGGGAGGCTCCATCAGGGGCCTTATTCTACCAAAGAGGCCTTAGGAATGTTCCTGGTGCTGGGCGGGGATTTCCTACAACTCCTAGGGTTTTGATCTGTGGACTCAGACTGCCATATCATCTGGACGGAAAGTTCAGTTGGATTCCACAAGCTTTTACTTGAGAATATACTATGTGCTACAACTTCTAGTAAGAGAAAGACGCATAAGAGAAAGCCTGTGCCCAAGGGTCCCAGGCAGAACTCAGTAGTGATAAATACCTATTAACTGATACTGATATGATACCATTTGATAAGTGCTTGAAAATTGGCAAGGTAAGTAAAAATTGCATTAGAAGCCCAAGAAATGCAGGCTGGTATGTCCACATGGACAAGAGTTAATCTGTCAGCATTCCCAGGGTTCCAGCTGTATGGGATCTTGACATAGGCACATAGAGGGTCTAATGTATAAGACATTATCTCTGTTCTCAGGGGCTGCAACTCCAAATGAGGAGGGAAGACAGATCATTAACAGTCAAATTCGCAACCCTCATTGCCCTCTTAAAGAGGACATATGTGAGAAACATTTCTACAGTCCCAGAAATCATTATGTTTCCCCTTCGCAAAAATAAAAGTTGCTGTTCACTACTCAACTGAATATTCCAGAGATTATGTTAAAAACTGGGAGTATGGTGGTAAATAGGATTAATATGGCCTTTTCCTTTTGTAGTTTTCAGTCTAGCTCCATGTTTTTGGCTTGGGGTACTAGGAAGGTCAGAGACATATGCCTGCCTATGTCCAAGAACTGATCACAGCAAGAATTCCCACCTCCCTAAACCTTACCGATGGATTCCTCTTATTTTATTAACCTAATTTTCTCCTTTCCCCAATTTCACAGTTTTTAAATATATTTTTTTAAATTATGTGTCTACATCTCTCTAAATCCCTAATCCTTTTAAAGAAACTCAACTAGGGATAAATAAATAAAGAGACAAACTTATACAAGTTTCACATAATGGCTTCAGACATTTTAAGTGAAATTCAAAGTAAAATCACAAACAGGAACCAAACACATGAAGCAGAAAGAGGGACCATCTGATTGAAGAAGAGGGTAGAGTCAAGAGTGTCTCTCTTGACTTCCCCCTACACTGCTCCCAGTGGCCCCACAGAGCTCCAAGAAGCAGAGTGTGATGGCCACGGTCAAAGATGGGAGGAGGTCAGTGTCATCCTGTGGGTGGGACAGGGTGGTCAGCAGGCTTCATGAGGCTGACCCTGAACTGGACCTTGATAGACAGAGTGGGGGTGAGAAAGGGAGGGCAGCATACAACTGTGGGAGCAGGGACAGGAAGGGGCCTATGGATGGTGCTCAGGGCAGGTTCTGATGTGATTCTATCATCTGTTCAGGGAGAGATGCCTCCTGCCCCAGGTCATCTCTTGGGGCAGTGAGTGAGCGACTCAAACCTAGCCCTTGCTGTTCCCGGAAGGTTGGCACCTGTGAGCCCTGTATCTGGTGGGGCAGGGACGCATGGCAGGAGCTCTCTGACAGGAGTAAAGTTCCCAGGAATGAAACCACTTTCTTCTTCTCCATTTTAGCCTTTCTGCTCCCTACACCTGCACTTGCAGACCTCTGAAAATCCATATTCCTCAGGAAGGATCTCCAGCAAGGAGACGGCGCCAGGGCTCGTGGTGGCTACAGGTAAGGAAGGCTGAGCTGCTTCCTTGCTGAGGGCTTCTGGCATGTGTCATGACCTCTTTATAATCGTCTGAGAATCAGCTAAAGGCTGTGGGCATTCATCCCAGAAAACAGAATTTGTGGAACTGCAAGGCCAATCTAATAACCCAGGCAAAGAGCTCCAGAACCTTGTAACTTTTGGTAAATGCAACATTTCCCATGGTCATAGGGCAGTCCCCCGTGTTAGCTAGAGGCCAGAGTTCCTTTTCAAGTCATCTGACTGATCAGAAAGGTTGCTTATAGGTGTAATAGGGAATTCTCACTTTAAGAAAATGTGACCTATGAACTTTTAACTCACCAAGTGTAAGTTGGGGTAGTTTTCTCTTTGCACAGAGGATTCTTTACAAAAGGTTTCACCCAGAGCTGTTTTTAATCAGGAGGTCTCTGGTGCGTGTAAAGGTTTGTTTACACATGATTAACCACTTGGCTGAGGGCCTGGGGGAAAGGGCAGAAAAACTCCAGGTTGTATTGTTGGAACCACTGTCCACTGAACATCAATCAGAAATGAAGATAAAACAACTCCGAGATGAAAATGAAAGTCTCCTGGGGAAAATGCTCTAATTAGCATGCATTTGATTTCCATACACCTTTTCAGGAATACATTAATGGCATAAAGCAAAGCAGGCCCTAATCTTCGAAGTTCGAGCTATGGTATGAGGTGTATGAGGCAGTTTTTGTTTTTTTTCTAATGAAAGTAGATAAATTCACAGAGACTTGTCGAGATGATAAACTCATCAACCTGAAGCTCCAGGCCCTGGAGTTACTGCTCTGCTAGCCATGACTTCTTTCTCCAGCCCTTCAACTGCATGAATTTTTAAACACCACCAGTGACCGTCCACTCAATTGGGGTGACAGCTAGCATAGCCTTCTGAAGATACCTCAGTCAACTCTCCACGCATAGAAACTGGATCCACCATATTTAACACCACTGGCTTCAGGGAGCCCAGCACAGTGAGTGTTGAAGGCAGACTCTGGCACTATGTTCCTGATGGGGGGAGTGACCCCCACACTCCATCACCCATGCCTGTTAGGCCTCCCAGCTGTGGGACTGCTATACTTTGCCTCTCCTCCAGGCCTAAAGGAGGCCCTGGACTGGAGTGGAAGGAACACTGGAGAACAGTAATCCATAATAAACATTACAGAGCCCTGACTTTGGGTTCCCTGTGGGATAGAGTGGAAAGGGAGGTGGCGGGGGGGGCGGGTTCAGTAGGGAAGGGACACGTGTATGCCTGTGGCTGATTCATGTTGATGTGTGGCAGAGGCCATCACAATATTGTAAAGTAATTATCCTTCAATGAAAATAAATTGTAAAAAAAGGAAAAAAATAATAATAAAAGTGATCATTATGTAAATGCTAACTATGTAGCCAGGATTGCCGTATGTGGCTTACCCACTCTACACATTGGTGTTTTCATTGACAGTGGGAGAAACAGTACTGACATAACGGACCTGGAGTATTAAACAAAGTGACGGGTTTCAAGTGTTCGAAACAGTACCTAGGAGATGTTGAATGCTCAGTACATGATACCTTTGATAATGTCATCGTTAATATTACAGAATTTTAGAACTGCTCTTACTGCACCAGAGGAACACGACGTGTACACACACCTCTTTCAACAGAATCACAAATAATGTGCATTCAGTGCGCATCTCCAGAATGAATGAGTGCACTGAGGAACTCTGTAGGCCTGCTTTCCAAGCCGAGCTCTGACACTTATGAGCCTTGAGAATCTGACCAAGTTCTTTAACCTCCGTGCTTCATTTTCCTCATCTGCAAATCAAGTTATCTTCCCCTGCCTTGTGAGTGTGTTGTAAGAATTAGAGATTGGAGAGTGTGCCTACAAGATCCCACTGAGGGCTCAGAGCATAGTCAGGAGGGTTAGTTGTGGCCGTTATCACCTACGACCATCTAAATTACTCTAACTGAGTTTTTATGAGCTAACAAACACAGACATTCAAGACTGGATTCTGAAACTTCTTTTGCCCAGATGCATGAGAATTTGCTAATACTCTCCCCTTTGTAACTCTTGTAACTTTGCATAGTGCATTGAGAGGGGAATAACACAGCTGCCAAGATCCTCATGAAAAGCCGGTACTGGGTCACTGACAGATGCCTCCTTATTCCCAGCTTCTCCTTACCCTGCTTGCCAGTTCTTCCTGAAGGTCGTCTCACTATCGGAAAAATAATGACGAACTTAGCCGAGGATGCCTTCAGTGGTCTGGATGGACCTGTCTCTCCAGAACGCTCTTCCAGATCCATGCATGTCCCCTGCCTTCAGGTGTCAGCGGCCCTGGCCCCTCTCATCTTCACTCCTCACTGCCTCCTCCTGTCTCCCACTGAGACCAGGGCGTGGGGAAGCTGCATGGATGACTGCCTGCCGGGATTCATCTCTTAGGCCTGTTGAGGCCACCTCTGCAGGCAGATGGAGTTCCAGTCTGGAGAGTTTGGGAATTGCCTTTTAGCAGCAGAAGCACCAGAGTCCTAAGTATCCTTACACTGTGGTTTCAAGCTGGTCATCGAGACCGTACATCCTCCCAGGCCCTTAAGGTGCACAGAGCACTTTCCTGATATGATTGCAAATGGCCCTATGATGTAGACTTACGGGTGAAGAGGTGGAGGGCAGGAGGAACAGGTATCTTGCTCTCACTCACACTCCCTCTGCCTCCAAGTCTAGTCCATCCAGTAGCCATTCGGCCAGACCTAGTCCCGAGCCCCTTCACCTGCCAGCCCCACAGCTCTCCAGGCCCCCTGCCATGCTTCCTGTGCACTCTGAATGTTCATGCCCTTATGTTCTCCCCTCCATGGAGGTGCTTTCCTGTACTGTCTGCTTCCTCTTCCATTTCATTACCCTGAGTGGACATCAGTGATGGTGAGAGAAGCATCTGTAACCCCAGAGCATGTTAAAATTCTCCCCCTGTCTCTTCTAGGAGTGTCTAAATAAGGCCTCGGGAGAAAGGTACCTTGGGAGGACATGAGGCTAAAAGCATGTTGTTGACAGTTGCCCAGATGGGCAGCAGAACCCGTGTGACTGGCCAGCTAAGCTGCTGTTGTGAGGCGCCCCCTGTTTTCCATGGCTCTCCCCGTTTACTCTCCTGTCACACCACTCCAAGGGGCACCATCTGCCTCTTCCTCTAACATGGCCTGGGGCCACCCTGGGAGCCCTCCTCCAGTTCCACTTTAACCAGTGAGGCACAGCATTCAGATCTTCCTTCTCTCACACCATCATCCAGACTCTTCCTCTCGGAGGTTTCCTTCCTATAGGTCCAACTGGGGACTGAATGTGTTCAAAGATCAGGTCATCCTGGACACCCCTTTTCTGTCCTTTCCTCTAGGAGCTGACTTTTGGTCTCTGGGATCAGTAATGTTTCTTTCAGGGATCCTTTCAATTGACCTAAGATATTTCTAAAACAAGCTTCCCTGGGAGCCTTGGATTCTCATCATCACCATACCTCCAAAATCAATCTCATTGAGCTTTGCAAGAGAGGTTTAAGATATAGGCAGAACCAGCTCCTAAAGAGGATGTAACAGATGCTAAGCCCTGACAGGGCTGGCAGATTCCAGCTCTTGGGGGACTATACACTTGCCTCCCTGTCTCTCTGCCACCCTTGGTAGATGTTGCTAATCAATCGCCAAACTCTATTCTATTGAAACCAAACATGGGCTCAGAATCTTTAGCACAATGCTCCAGGTGGCCATGATTAAACGACAAGTTGACAATTCTCTGTCATGTCCCTCTTTACTTTCCTCATTTCTGTGTCTTCCAAAACCTGGCTCTGAAGAGTTGAAGTCCAGATTCTAGACATAGCTCCTCAGAACTGTTCACCATGCCACTCCCCACGCCACTGGTACTGACTGCCTGAGCCCTGAGCCCTAGGGTTATTTTTGGAAGGCTGAGTGTCAAAGCAAGTTGGCTAGCTGTGTGTTCCCTGATGCTGATGTGAGCTTGACAAGCTGTAGCCTGGCTTTAATTTCTCATTTTGAAGCATTAAATGTCAGGAGCTCAATTAACATTTTCATTATTGCATTTTTATTGTGCTCTTATTTAGGCTACAGATGTGTGGGAGCTAACATTCCCTTCCTGCTATTTTTGACGAAAAAATATCAGCCTCAATGATAAATTCTTACATGTTTAGGGCACTTTCCTGCTTCTAAAGACCTCCCCAAATGCACATCAACATCATAACATAATTCAATCACGTGTTTCCTCATTCATCTGTTGTACAATTATTTGTTCAGCAGCTCACTTTTAAGTTTGGGACATTTGTTCTGGGACCAAAGGGTTTGTGGGTAAACTTGGGCAATATGGGTAGGCTAGAAAATCTTAACTACTTTCTTGTTTTTACAAATATAACCACAAGGTGATGCAAAGGGAAGAAAAAGAAGGGGACAAGGAAAAGTTGTGAAGGTTTGAGGCAGGAATTGTGGTCAGCCTATGTGTAATCCAGGTGACTTCCCCTACCATGCCCGATGACCATGGTGGTGGCTTTGTTGCTGTCTCTAAGTCTTGCAATGCTGTGGACTATAGCCCACCAGGCTCCTCTGTTCATGGGATCCTCCAGGGGAGAATATTGGAATGGGTTGCCATTTCTTTCTCCAGGTATTTGACGACCATGGTCTACTGAATATTGTTATCTTCTTCCAGAAACTCTATCACTTTGGCTACATATTCTGTACCGTTGGTTTATTCAATGGCCTGGCACACAAGAAATATTTTGACACGTTTAACTTGGAAGCAGATACATATATGCACACACACACACACACACACACACACTCACACGTACACCAGTTTTTCTTAACATAAAATTACATATGAGAAGGAAGGTGTTCCTAGGCTAGCATAATAGTTTACTCTTCTGATCTTTGCCATCATCAGGATCAATTTTGGAGAGACTAATGGTATACAGAATGAATAGTTCAAGAGATCCAAGCTAATCGATATTTGGTCTTTGGACGTTGCCTTTTAAACAGGCGTCCCTCTTGTATTATTTATTTATTTGTTGTTTTCCATGTTAGGTTATCTTCCTGCTGGGGTTTTGATATGACACCGAGAAAAAACTACATAAATATATTCTAAACATTACTTGGAAAACCTTTACTCTCTGCTACCCCTTTCCTCAACCCCAAGCACACGTAATCTGTAAAGTGCCTGACATTTTCAAATAATCTGCTTCTGTTTTAGGCAACATTGGTCCGGAGCTCTCATATACTGACATCAGTGTATTCATCTCTTCTGATGGGGGCAACACATGGAGACAGGTAACTGAGAGATTCGGGAACAGGGAAGAGATATTTAGGGCAAATTCTGCCAATATTTCTCTTATCTATGGATTCTCAGGCTCATTGTGACTTTTTGTTTGTAAAAAAAAAAAATTGAAGCAGCAGTTCTGTTTGGTCAATGTAGCTGGAAGAATCGATGAGCAATGGGGTAAAATGGGAAGAGCTGGGCAAGGAATAAGAAGGACTGGGGTTTCCCTAGTTTGTTCATTCTTTCATTCAGCAAATGGTATGAAACAGTCACCAGATGCTAATTACCATGTCTGTGTGAGGGGATACAATCGATAAAACAATTCTGTATCATTAATGTGCCACAGGATCTTGGCAAGCAGGTCTCTGTACCTTTCTAGATCTGTTTCTTTATCTACAAGGTCAAGGGTATAGAATACTAAGACCAGCAAAGCCATGGAAGTCTGTCTCGGCTTGAGTAATATGTGGGCCCAACCTTAGTTGAGGATGAGACTGCTTAATAGATATATGACCATACGAAAAATTATTTCAATTTTACAAACATTGTTGTTTGTAGTGCTGTCCAATAGAACTTTCAGCAATAAGGAAAACATTCTGTGTATATACTGTCCTTTGTGTTTGTTGCACACTTCAAATATGGCCAGGGTGACAGAGGAGCGAATTTTTAATTTTATGTTAATCAATTTAAATTTAAATTGTCTCCTGTAGCTACTGTATTGGACACAGACTTATACAGTGTCAACTAGGTGTCAAGTATAAACCTGATGAGGCCACTGAATACTTTTGAGTCCCTTTTCCCATGGAGCTCAAAATTAAGTGGAAGAAACAGGTTCATAAATAACTGTAGTTAGAGTGTGTTATTTTAGTGTCATTATTAGCTTGCAGAGAAACGGGAGGAATTAATTTTACTTGGGCAAACTGGGAAAGACTTCACGAGAAGAGCTGACATTTTACTAAACCTTAAAGACGAGAAGGTTTCTATCTGAGGAAGAAAGAGGATGAGTACTGACTGTCTTCATGATGAAGATGAAGCAACTATCTGAAACCTACTTGCACAGCTTTCTGTCTGGGTCCCTTAGTAAAGATTATGATCACCATCGCCAACATCATCATCACCACCACCCCCATTGCCATCACTTCCACTACTACCACTTATCAAAAAAAAAAAAAATTACCAAGGACATACTAGACACGACCCCTATATTAACTACTATAAGGTCTACTCCAAAGAATAAATTAAGATTCCTGCCCGCAAGGGAATCAACTGGATGAGGAACAGACACATAAAGAAGAACATACTTTCCAAACATAAGATATTCTCTTGTAAGTGCCAAATGGGGTAGAAACTGGAACGTACCTTCTTGTGGTCCAGAAATTCACAACAGACAACATATTGTCCCTGAATACAGGAAATAGCTCACCTGGCCAGGTGACCGCTGCAACATTCCTTCCTTGTGTTGTTTCCACTTGGGTTTCCTTGTCTCTTTTCCCAAACAACTAAGCGTTCCAGCTTCCACTACAGTGCTGAACAGGGCAAGAGTTAGAAGTGGCCAGAAAAATATTTTAGAATAGTATGGAGAAAAATAACTTTTTTCTTTTCCTCAGTACTGAGAATCGTCTTGTAGTCCTTATTCTCAGATTTTGATCCAGTGCTTCTATTCATAGAGTCCACTTTTGAACTCAGATTCAGAGTCTATGTTTATATCTGGAATATAAAAAACAATAATCTTTAAGTCTTCTGTGCATGAAAGCTCACCATTAGTGGGAACATTAAGGGAAAATATGAGAAAGAAAACCAGTTGAAAGATTTAGGCCCGAGAGTCCATTTCCTTTTCTCTATGGTGTTCTCTGAGTCATATTTACAGGGGACACGATTCCTCCTATCCCCTCCTTTTTAACTCTGCTTACATCTTTTTACCCCTTCTAGTACGTCTCACTTAACCCACCACCCCAACCTCTCCATCCAGCTTGTAAGAGCCACCATTAGTGGTTAAGAACTGGAGGAATTCTCTAATTCCACTTTTCTCTAGAAGATCTAGAGGAAAAAACTTGTTCTCTGGTGGAGAAAATTTTTTTCTGTCTTAGGTTGAAGACTTAAAAATCATAAATTGTAGAAGTGTTGCTGTATGTGGGGTTAGGTCTGAGCTAAGGCTCTGAGATTTGCATCATCTTAGGTGGTTAGTAAATGCTTATGCAGATAGATGGATGGATCACTGAATAAACTGATGAGTGAGTGGAAGAATTGATAAGTAATAGACAAATGAATGAGTCAAAGAATGAGTAACTCTGCATCTCGGGAAGCATGGTGTCTCATTGAACATTTAGTATAAGGATCCCCAAGCGCTAAACTTAAGCCTTCATTCAACTAGCATGGGAACTTAGGCTGTGGTGACTAAGTCTGAGAACATGTAGACCTTAATGTCTACATGTCTAAAAGGGATTGTCTTTTAAGTTCCTAGAAAGTTTATAACCCTACTATAAGATACATCACCTACTCAATGAACATGAGTTTGAGCAAACTCTGGGAGATGGTGAAGTATAGGGAAGCCTGGTATGCTGCAGTCCATGGGGTCATAAAGAGTCTGACATGACTAAATGAGACACAGACCATTTATAAATTAGCAAATGACTCATTTGAAAAGATGAGAAAGAGAAAGCTGACTAGTAACATACTCAGATGAAAAAGTTTTTTGAAGCTACAGTTTCCATTGGGTTATCTGGTTGAGCATGGGTCTTGTTGCCTGAATTTCTTGTGGCACACTGACTCACAGTACTAGAGGAAAGAACCCTGGAGATGCCATTTGAGTGGATTAGGGACAGTTACAGCTGTTTGTTCTCTGGCAGCCCATTTTTCCATCTATTAAATGGGGATGACCTCGCTTGTCAAACTGCTTGATAGGATTGTTGGAAGGCTCAGAATCTAGATGAAACAATATATGTGAAAAACTTTGTAAACTTTCAAGCACCATGCAAATGTAAGGTGTTGCTATGATCGTTATTGTTGTTGTTGTTCCAGATCTTTGATGAAGAGTACAATGTCTGGTTCCTAGACTGGGGTGGCGCCCTCGTGGCCATGAAACACACACCTCTGCCAGTCAGGCATTTGTGGTAAGGACAGCTTCCTACCCTATTAATGAAAAACTTTTCAGTGGAAAATATTAGGACAAGTTGTTATGCATGGCTTTATACCCATTTTACCCATTTCTTCATCCATTTCTTTATCCACCCCTTCATGTAATGTACATTACATCATCCAACTCTTAGGTAACAGTAGTAGACCAGATGATTTAGATGAGGAAGTATAATGAATAGAATTAAAATGCAAACATATTAAATACATTACTCAGCTACACAGCTAGTATCTGGCAGTGCCAAGTTGGGTTTCTGTCATCAATATGCTTCTCTTTTACCTGCTAATTTTCCAGATACTTTAATAAGTACACAGAGTGTCATTATATGGTCTCTGTCCTCTGAGAGATCATAATCAAGGTATGGAGTTTAGATTGTCCACATATTATCATAAATCTAAGCAATGCCTGCACAAGGATGCTGACTCTCTGCATTGCTGGAATCCTGAGGCTGGATGGAGCCCCACATCCCCAGTGTATGAGCAGGGGTGGGGGTCTTCATACCATAGGTGGCATGAGGGCTGATCTTGGAAGAGAGGATGCCATGAGCAGGAGTAGAAGTGATGGGAGGAAAGCCAAGGGAACGAGAAAACTCTGACCAAGCTTGGAATTCAGGAGATGTAGGGGGTGCTCTGAAGATTGCATTTGGTTGGAATCAAGAAAGTGAGTAAGTAAGGATGGAGAGGACTCAGAAGAACTGAAACACAAGTTTAAGGCATTTGGGTAGAATCCATAGATAATTCCTTCTAGTACCAAGACTTCTTTCTCTGTGAAGAGCTCACTCTGTTGAGGACTGAGTAGGGCTTACATTTCTAGAGAGGACAGCTTGACTCTTAAGTTCATTAAGTTATTATTTTTTAACCAAGAAAAGTAACATCTCTTAGCCCTTATCATTGTATTATAAGCATTGCTATCCAACTTGGGAAAATTATTTAATGTTCACTCAGGAAAATGTAATAGGATCAAATGTTGCTTCTCAAAGTCATTAATGCAAAGTTTGATATTTCCCTTATTTCATGAAATATATTTTTTGTTGGGAAAATATTTATAGAGCTCAGAAAAAAATAGCTACATTCCTATGGAATCTTCTCTTATAATAGTAATGATAATATTACCCAACTTGTTCACCTTGTTCACTTCAATTTACAAAATATTAAAGATGATTGTTCAAACTAAGCTCTTGAAACAAAATTTTTTCCATTTAGAGGATGTTGATACTGTCATAAATGCTACAAATATTTCCCTAAAGTTAGTTACCACCCATGGTGTCTTCTTACTTGTCTACTAATGAATGCCCTTCTCTGAAATAGTCCTAGCAATGGTTAAATGCCAGCTACTGAGTGTGTCAGCAGACAACAATGGCACTTAACTCGTTTGAAAATTCTTTGCACTCCTCTTTCAAAGCTGAGCGAGTGTTTTGTAAGGGCCTGACCGTATCATTATCATCAATATTTCCTTATAAACTTCTTGACTTTGTCTCTGGCTGGCTTATGAGTTGCAAGTTTGTGAAACTCGAATGTAATTTCTTCATCACCAGTAGATTCTAATTAAGTTACAACCTTCAAGGTAAACAAATAGCTTATTTTAAGTGGAAGAAAGGTTAAGTAATCAGTTCATTGTTCTTTTCTGTAGTAGGTCTCAGACTGACATTATTTGGGCAGCATACACAGATGTATATATATTTGCATAAGAAAAAGACATTGGCCTACTCACTCTCCTGCAAGGGTATAGTGGCTCTCAAATTTAAATAATAGCTATATCACCTTTCAGAAAAAAATGGAGCCATAATTGAAAAGCTGGGGAAACTTTAGCTCAGCTAACAAGGCGTGCTGTTTCCTATAAACTGAAATGATAGGTAGCTAGATACGCATAGAGACAAAACAGCATACAAATGAGCCCATCCATTTGTGACTGTGTACACTTAGATCCATTGAGATTAGAATTTAAGTGCTATTTCAGGTAAGGCCTCCATCTAGTATTATTAGTATTACCTTTGTACCTTAGAAGCATTAGAGTGAAATGAATAATGGAGCCCCGTGGAATGCAATGCTCTAATGAAAACTTATAATAGAGTTACTCATCAGTGGGTAGACAGCTGCTGCTGCTGCTGCTGCTAAGTCGCCTCAGTTGTGTCCGACTCTGCGACCCCATAGATGGCAGCCCACCAGGCTCTGCCATTCCTGGGATTCTCCAGGCAAGAACACTGGAGTGGGTTGCCATTTCCTTCTCCAGTGCATGAAAGTGAAATCACTGAGTCGTGTCCAACTCTCAGCGACCCCATGGACTGCAGCCCACCAGGCTCCTCTGTCCATGGGATTTTCCAGGCAAGAGTACTGGAGCGGGGTGCCATTGCCTTCTCTGATGGGTAGACAGGGATCCTACTATTTGCTTAGCCCTGACAAACTGTCAGTGTTTCCTTTCAACGGAATGTTCTTGGAAACTGAAAACAAGACAGCAACTGGCCACTTTTGTTCCTTTGCTCCGCTATAAGTGGTTATGAACACTGGCATTTTTGTTCAGATAAACATTCACAAGAAAACGATAGTTCCAACCAGTGTGTGCCTCTGAGAAGTGAAAGTGCACGTGCTATCCTTAAGGACTCCATGTAGCTTCACTGCCAGCACGTCGTGCATTTGGGATAATGTAAAATGCAGCAATACACCTAACCGAAGGGAGGAACATTGATCATCGAGGACCGTTATAACTCTCTTTCTGTGCTTGAGTATTCAGGAGAGGACTCTGATTGTTGTTGAAAGACTTTATTCCTTTTAGTGGCTCTCATCTCGGTATGATAAAGTCACCAGTGCATGGAGCTAGGAAGGGTCTTGAGGAGACATAGTACAGCAGATACCTCTCTGACAACTCGTGAGACACCTACATTACCAGGACAGCACAGAGATGACCAACTTACAGATGGATTCCCACCTTGTACGTGAGCTTTAGTTGTTAGCAAGTTAGCTTTGTGCAAACAATAATCAGTCTACTTGCAATTTCTGTCAGTCAGTCCTTGTTCTGCTGCCCAGACCTATGCAGAGTAACTCTGTTCCAGAAATGGGTGTGAATTTTAGAGTCCTACACTTGGAAAGGACTTAAAGAGATGGCTCTGTCTAGGCTTTCTAAGTTGTGGAAAGCGATCAGATATGCAATTCAGGACTGATTCATGCATTTGTTCATTTATTTCTCACATATTCATTGAGCCTATACTATGTCTCCAGTAATGTAGGGGTTGGGATAGGCCAAAGGACAAGACAGAATACTCATTTTTTGTTGTTGTTCAAATATTTGACTTTCTTTTTTAGAACAATAATGAGAATACAAATCTTTTCTGCCTTATTCTATCTGTATTTTGAAACTGATATTTTCACGCGTTTATCCACATTCTAATTTCATTTGCAGACATTGCCCCTTTTCTGAAGGCAACAATTATTTTTGTGTGCTGAACTATTTGGATCTTTCTTCCTTAAAAAGTTAAAAGGCGATGGTAAATTATTCGGCTCTTATTCTTCTTTCCCTTAAGCATGATTCAACTCATANATGGGTAGACAGGGATCCTACTATTTGCTTAGCCCTGACAAACTGTCAGTGTTTCCTTTCAACGGAATGTTCTTGGAAACTGAAAACAAGACAGCAACTGGCCACTTTTGTTCCTTTGCTCCGCTATAAGTGGTTATGAACACTGGCATTTTTGTTCAGATAAACATTCACAAGAAAACGATAGTTCCAACCAGTGTGTGCCTCTGAGAAGTGAAAGTGCACGTGCTATCCTTAAGGACTCCATGTAGCTTCACTGCCAGCACGTCGTGCATTTGGGATAATGTAAAATGCAGCAATACACCTAACCGAAGGGAGGAACATTGATCATCGAGGACCGTTATAACTCTCTTTCTGTGCTTGAGTATTCAGGAGAGGACTCTGATTGTTGTTGAAAGACTTTATTCCTTTTAGTGGCTCTCATCTCGGTATGATAAAGTCACCAGTGCATGGAGCTAGGAAGGGTCTTGAGGAGACATAGTACAGCAGATACCTCTCTGACAACTCGTGAGACACCTACATTACCAGGACAGCACAGAGATGACCAACTTACAGATGGATTCCCACCTTGTACGTGAGCTTTAGTTGTTAGCAAGTTAGCTTTGTGCAAACAATAATCAGTCTACTTGCAATTTCTGTCAGTCAGTCCTTGTTCTGCTGCCCAGACCTATGCAGAGTAACTCTGTTCCAGAAATGGGTGTGAATTTTAGAGTCCTACACTTGGAAAGGACTTAAAGAGATGGCTCTGTCTAGGCTTTCTAAGTTGTGGAAAGCGATCAGATATGCAATTCAGGACTGATTCATGCATTTGTTCATTTATTTCTCACATATTCATTGAGCCTATACTATGTCTCCAGTAATGTAGGGGTTGGGATAGGCCAAAGGACAAGACAGAATACTCATTTTTTGTTGTTGTTCAAATATTTGACTTTCTTTTTTAGAACAATAATGAGAATACAAATCTTTTCTGCCTTATTCTATCTGTATTTTGAAACTGATATTTTCACGCGTTTATCCACATTCTAATTTCATTTGCAGACATTGCCCCTTTTCTGAAGGCAACAATTATTTTTGTGTGCTGAACTATTTGGATCTTTCTTCCTTAAAAAGTTAAAAGGCGATGGTAAATTATTCGGCTCTTATTCTTCTTTCCCTTAAGCATGATTCAACTCATAGAACCTGTTTCTAGAACAACTTGTTTCTTAGTTTTAATCACATTGATTGTCAGTTTTCGACAAAGATTGAAATGGAACATAGTGTTTAGGATCTGGTGAAAGGAGAATTTCTTCTCCTGTGTACACTAGCCGTCTGTGAACACACCCTAGACTCACAATGACTTGATTATCACAAAAGTGACCTTGCTGGAAAATATTTACCTTGTGATTGACAATCACCTAAGTTTCTTTTTTTTTTCTTTTTTTTTTCAGCTTGAGCTTCTCATGAGAGTTATTATTTTTCCTTTCTCTTGCTATGGGAATCTTTGCTTTTTTTTTTTTTTTTTAATGAAGTATTCTGCTTTAAGTTGGTCTTATCTTATAAGTGACAGCCAATTCTACATCCCTGGCTTTGATCTCTCTCCATAAATCTGGATGCATCCATCCAAAGGACTTCTTGACATTGTTACAGGATGGAAATCCAAAGCACATCTCAGCCTAGGTGGACTGAGCAGAAACAAAAAAAAAACAACAGAAAGCTTTGCTTCTCCTATTCTTCCCATTTCCCTACCTCAGTTGCTTAACCCCCCAAATTCATATTGTCTGTGATTTCTTTTTGTTCAAGCAAAAGCCTATTGATTTTATCTGTAAAAGTATCCTAAAAGACTTATTGACTTTACCTGTAAGAATAGCCTCAATCTCTCCATCTCTGTCTGTATCTACTGTTATAACCTCTGTCCAAGCCCCTTCTCTTACTTGGTGTCTTACAATTACCACACCTCCCCTTACCCCCGACACCCACCGCCCCCTCCACCCACACATACACTGATTCATCTCCCTACATCCTGTTTGGGCCCTGACAGTCCACTCACCACAAAGGAATAAAAGTTATCTTGTGATGGTTAAGTCAGATCCTCTCTCTCATTTCAATCTGAAAGCAAAGTCATTTGTAATCTGCCCAGCCTTATTTTCTTGACTCCATTTCCTCCGGTCAATCCCTCTTCCACTAATCTACAACCACCTACTGGCCTTCTATTCTTCATTTCACACCAGATCTGCCCTCCCGAATGGCTCTCACCTTGATCTTTGCATAGCAAATTCCTTATTATCATTCAGATCTCAGTTTAAATGTCACCTCCTCGGAAAGGACTTTCTTAAATTTTCAATGCAAAGTAGCTTCACTCTCTATCATATCACTCTATTTTAACTGTCTTCATGACACTTATTTTTAACATATTTTTAGCCCATTTATCTACATGTTGTTTGTCTCCTCAAACTAGAATATAATTCCAGTGAGAGTGGGGAATTTCTTGTTCACTGCTTAGCCCTACACATAGGCTACTGCCAGACTAGGCACATAATTAAATATTTATAGGTGAATTCTATGTTTTGTAGTCCTGTCTTGTCACTGTTTAGAGGTCAATGGTAACTTTACTCCTGTCTCCCTGGTACTGGTGATCTTATCATTTCAGCTTCACCTGTAGGCCTAAAAGAATTCCCAGTTCCTTTGTCTTGCCCATTAATGAGCTACGAATTGGGAAGGAGAAGGTGGGTCCTGTGGCGTTACCATGCAATATAGTTACTTCAGAACATTAAAAGCTCCTAGTTATCTGAAAGAATAGCTCTCACAAATAGCAGACCCAAATTTCTGATACTCAAGAGATTAATTTTTATAATGTCGTATTTTGTGGATTTTCTGCAGGAGTTTTGGTTTTAATAATTATCTCAGTTTGAGAAATTTGGGTGCTAGAAATTACTGATCTCAGAAAGTCACTTGAATGGCAGAAACTTGGGCTTCCTAGTGATACACAGACCATAAATTATAGTCACAGCACTCATCCCTCAGCCTGGCTCTGGAGATTGTCTCCTTGTTTATGCTCATTTTGTATTATCTGTAGACTTTGGTTATTGTCTGCATTAGTCTTCCCACTTGGATGTTGGCATTTCCTAGTTTTTTTGGGTAATCCTATCCTTCCATTTAATCCATGCTTTTGCTCCTTCATGTAGATTCAGTTCATGCAGCATGCTTTTATTTTCCAACACCCTATTTCTTCACCTTGGGCTTAGTTTTTCTTTGGAAGTTCCATCTCAGAACTCCGAGCTCAGAAGGCTGTGAATGGTCCCTCTGTTTCTACTTTGTGGTATCTTATCTTCATGTATAAAGTAAAAATGGTTGTCCTCTGCCCTATTAATGCCAGTGATGTGAAGGCTCCTCCTTCCCTGGGATGCTGGTGGCACTCAGGGCAATTCTTTTTCTGATGACCTTCATCATTAAGGAAACTGAGAATGAGACCAGGATAGAGGCCTTTAATAACTACTTTGACATCTTCCTATCAAGACAACAGTCAATCCAAAGTTGTCAAAATAAACCAGGAGCTAAATAAATACATTTTTTTTAAACCTCCTGTACTTATCAGAGTTAACTAGTTAGTGGCCATGACATATTTTGAAGCACCTGTGATTCATTAGGAATCAAACCAAGAGGATACACGGCAAGAAAGGGAAACCCGTTCCTAATTATACTCTCACTTTCACTTTTAAAATGAGAAACTCATCTCCATGAGAAGCAGTTCAGATTTGCCCAGCTTCCTCTGGTTCCACATCAATGATTATTTATCTTCAGCCTACTAAAAAAATAAGCCAAGTCCATAAAAGTCGAAATAAGATTAACTCTCATCATCATGCTGTACGTTAGATCTCCAAGAACTCATTCATCTTGCGTAACTGAAACTTTGAACCTTGGACCATTTCTCCCTCCTGCCCATTCTCCACTCCCAACCCCTCAGAGATCAGCTTCATTATGACCAACCTTTCACTATGTCTCTATCTACCTATCAAAATGTCATTTTACACTTTAAATATGTACAATTTTTTTTAATGTCAAAGATATTTCAGTAAAGTTGTTTAAGAGAAAATAAAAGTCAAGACTGATGCTGATAATTTAGGAACTACAGAGGATGACATGGTTGGATGACATCACCAACTCAATGGACATGAGTTTGAGCAAGCTCTGGGAGTTGGTGATGGACAGAAGCTTGGCATGCTGCAGTCTATGGGGTCACAAAGAGTCGGACACAACTGAGCAACTGAACTGAACTGAAAAATTTTTGTGACCACTGACGGATTTTGTTTATAAGCAGGCCTAGGTATACCAGAAATATAAAACTTGTTGCATGACAGACTAGTTTTTCTAGCTAAGTAAAGAGATTGACTTCCTTATTTTTAAGATCAGTTTATTTGGGGAGAGAGAGTAAGATAGACAAATTTGCAGAGACTGGACTGAGTAGGTTGACTAGTAATGGGGACAGAGATTTATATCTAGTTCATGGATGTTAACATAAGTCATGCTTGAAAAGTGCCTGGGTAGATTAGAAGAGTTTTCTTAATCATTCCTTTTTAAAAAATTTATATATTCATTTAACATTTATATATTTACAATGTTTCTGCTAATTACTAGGAATGCAAAACTGAATAGTATGGTCTTTGACCTCAAAAAGATTACAGTTCATTGAGAGAGTCAGACATATGTTTTAAAACTGTATGTAACATCAGGTAAGAAGCATTATAATAAAGGTGATATCAAGTGTATAGGGGGGGTCAGACAATGAACATAACCTATGTGACCCCTGAATTCACACGATTATAATGTTGAACAGAGGGATTCCAGGTGAGTTAAGAATTCATCCACTCAGCACTATGATAGGGGAAGGCCTGAAAGTTGTAGGAAAATAGAGTTTCTACGGTTGAACTCAGAGAACTGTGTGTTGTGGAGTCAGAGAAGAATTAAGAACTAACCAGGCAAAAGGACTGCAGAAAATGAAGCAAGTAAAGCTGCTTTGGGGAAAGAGGAGTGTTGAGAAAAGTTTCTCAGAGAAGATGGTCTTTGAACTTTGTCCTCTGGTTAAATCAAGCAACAGTTGGGAACTCCATAATATCAAGAAAGGGATATTATTAAGGAATTGACCGCTCAAGATTGCTCAAATCTTCTTCACTAAGCAGCATCCTTTTAAAGAGCTCCAGATGCTGTATCCACAAAGGGCCAGGCCTTCCTCTTCTCACTGGTCGAAAGATAGAACAGTGTTGCCCAGAGGGTCTCAGGCACTCAGTACTTGTTCTTAAAAGCCCCTTAAAGTGACATCAGGGAGAGAAAATGATGCTTCATCCATTCTGAACAAATAGGAAATTGCTATTTTCTGATCTGAAAGACACACACCTCCCTTCCCATACGGTACACCCCACACTACTCAATTTATCCGTGTCAAAAACTCCAGAGGCTGAATTGATTGTGCTATAATTGAACCTCAGGTTTCATTCTGAGTACTTGAAACGTGACACTCCATCCACTAAGCCCTCCTGCCTGGCTTGTTGTGTTTTTTTTTCCAATTCTAAGATGTTGAAATATTTTTGCAGTTCTTGGGGCTGTCTCTGCCTGGGCCAGGAAATGCCGCTTTGATCAAATCTCATAATAATATAGAGAGATGTTGAAGATTAATGCCTATTGATAATCCAGACTGCCACAAAATGAGATAAGAGGAGAATTTAATAACCGAAAAGCAGTTGTGAAAGAGTGTGCTTTTCTCTTCAGCTGTCCCTTCCATGTTCTTGTTTCCAACCCAGGATGAGTTTTGATGAGGGCCACTCCTGGGACAAGTATGGTTTCACCTCGGTTCCTCTCTTTGTGGATGGGGCCCTGGTGGAGGCAGGCGTGGAGACCCAGATTATGACGTAAGTACTTCTTTGTGGCTGAGAGGAATCCAGGGGCTTGGTTTCTGCTTCCACGGGATGCCGTGGGTTTTCCCCAGGGAGGCTTATACTGAAGCATTTCAGTCTCTGGGCCAAAGTTTCCTCATCTGTAAGATGATCACACCCACCAATTCAAACGGCTACTGATAGGGTTACAGAAGCTGGGCTTCTAATGGAAGATTTAAGGTTTCTCATAGAATTACAGTATTGTAACAAATTTCCATTTATCCAGAACCTAAGCAAACAGAAAACTTAAGGCTTCAGATGTGTTTTCTCTTTCCAAAACAGCCCAGTAAAGGACTAAAGAGGGACTAAAACAGCCAGCTTACTGAAAACAGGGCATGTTTAATGGGAACCTCCTGGAGTCTGTGAGACACATACACACAGTTACTGTTGTTCCACTTCAGATTCATTTGCTGTGAAAAATTTTCCATAGTCCTTTACGGTGAGAGTAGATGATGAGGAAATATATCTGAAAGCTATATAAAGCCCCAAAGTACTTTCTGAATATTAAAGAAGATAACTTGATGTTTTCTAAAAATATATCAAAATCTGATTCCCAAAAAATGGATGACCCATGTGTGTGTGTGCACTTGTGTATATAGAGAAGCGTGGGGGAATAGTTATGGTAATACTTCACCAGTAATACCAAACCGCACCTCACCTCACCTTCCCCACTCCCAAGAGACTGGAATACTTTACACTTTAATTATTCACTGGACAGAATGAAGGGAGTCTCTGAGCAAGATTAAGGGGAATTTGCTGTACTGTGGAGTTGTCACAGAAAGGCTTACAGAGTGTTTCTGGACTGGTTTGGGGGAAGGTTGTCTTTTTACGCTAAGAGGAACTGCTGTTCTTTTAACCTTTGTGTTCATTAATTTCTTTATAGCTAGAATCAGTCTTCCCAAGGAGACTGATGAGCTTTGAGGAGGAGGCAAATGGCTAATTCTCATGCTTTACTTTTCCCCCAGTGATGTTAAAAAATTACTTATAACTGTGGATATGCAGTTTTGATCAAAGTGGTCCCAGACTGGACCACTTTTACCATGTTCCTCACCTCCACTTCCGTCCTCATATTCAGAGAGTAGTCCAGCCATTTCTCTGAGCTTTCAGAAATACAGAAAGAACCCAGCCCTGATGGCAAATGGTGCACAAATTGGGGAAAACAAACAAACAAAACAAATGGACAAAATCCAGCCCTAAGAAATCCAGCAGAAACACTACAAAGGGGTTTCTTATCTATAGGATTTGTCTACAGCAAGTCTTATAGGATTCTCAATGTCCTCATTATTTCAAAAATGTTCATAACAGAAAATTTGGCTCCACAGTATGTCTTTAAAATTATTTGGAACAAATGCAGCAAAGAGCAATTTTAAATTATCTTTAACTCTCTCTGAATTTTCCAAATTGCCTGTACAGACCTGTCTCAAACTTCAAGGGTTTGTGAAATGTGTCTTTTAAAGCCTTAACACTCATTTTTGAGCATGTTGTTTGTGTTTGGCACATAGACTCTATGGCTGGAAAGTGAAAGACATGATGTCAAACCCTATGAGGAACTGCTACTATAAATCTTCCCAGTGGATGTATTTCATTTGTAACTGGTGTCATTAGCTGCAAACCTTTGCCATGACAGGACTTCTCTAGAAAATTCTGTTGTACTGTGTGAGGATTTCCTGTAGAATTTGTTACTCAGGAAGTATAGCTTTAATTTGAGTTTTCCAGCAATTTCTTTTCATTCTCCTAAAATATCCTCTAAAACAGGTATCTTACCATCTAAATTTCTGATTAAAGTTTCTATGATAACAAGTGAACTCTGTGGGTAAGCTGGTGAGTCACTTGATTAATTAAGAGTTAACAAAAAAGAAGCACAAGCTGGAATCAAGATTGCTGGGAGAAATATCAATAGCCTCAGATATGCAGATGACACCACCCTTATGGCAGAAAGTGAAGAGAAGCTACAAAGCCTCTTGATGAAAGTGAAAGAGGAGAGTGAAAAAGTTGGCTTAAAGCTCAACATTCAGAAAACTAAGATCATGGCATCTGGTCCCATCACTTCATGGGAAATAGATGGGGAAACAATGGAAACATTGTCAGACTTTATTTTTCTGGGCTCCAAAATCACTGCAGATGGTGACTGTAGCCATGAAATTAAACTACCATTACTCCCTGGAAGAAAAGTTATGATCAACCAGGATAGCATATTGAAAAGCAGAGACATTACTTTGCCAACTAATGTCCATCTAGTCAAGGTTATGGTCCTGTGGTCATATATGGATGTGAGAGTTGGACTGTGAAGAAAGCTAAGCGATGAATTGATGCTTTTGAACTGTGGTGTTGGAGAAGACTCTTGAGAGTCCCTTGGACTGCAAGGAGATCCAACCAGTCCATTCTGAAGGAGATCAGTCCTGGGTGTTCTTTGGAAGGAATGATGCTAAAGCTGAAGCTCCAGTACTTTGGCCACCTCATGCGAAGGACTCTGATGCTGGGAGGGATTGGGGGAAGGAAGAAGAGGGGATGACAGAGGATGAGATGGCAGGATGACATCACGGACTCGATGGACATGAGTTTGAGTGAACTCTGGGAGTTGGTGATGGACAGGGAGGCCTGGTGTGCTGTGATTCATGGGGTTGCAAAGTGTCAGACACGACTGAGCGACTGAACTGAACTGAACAATATTGTATGCAAGTTTAGCTGTTCAAGCCTAGACATTATTTAAGATAGAGATGTTATTAATGCTTAGCATCTAAAGGTTCATCATTTGGTGAATACACAGCAATGATGTATTGCATAAACACAAGGACTAAATATTCAAAGACACCATCATAATACAAATTTTATTTCTAAAATATAAGTGATTTGAGAAATATGTGGATATATTTGTATAGTGAATATGTATGTGCAAGTGTTTTTGTATATAGACATATGCACACATATACATGTACAGATAGATACACACGTATATATGGAGAGATTTAGCCAACAGAGATACACAAATGAGGGAGAAATTCCAAGGATCTAGGATTGTGGCACAACTTTTATAAAGTTATACTACTAAAAAACTAGTGGTTCCTTTTTGCCAGATACTCTTATTGACGAACAACTCAAGAAACCCCTGTCCTTGTGGACTTTGCATACTTGTGCGTTAAATAAACAAATGACTCTGTCATGTTATGCAGAATACTCTGCCAAGAGATTAAAATATTTCCCTAGGAACTCCAGGAAGAGTATCACAGAATACTAGGAATATCACCTTCTCTTTTTGGAAACGGACTTTTCTAAATTATTTCCCACACTTTGTCACTAGCTATGAAAAGAATGTCTTCCTTTGTAGAACGTCCTGTAATACAACCACTAAAGAGTTTTAAGTTATGAGTTCCAAGTTCTATTAGGCAAAGGTGCTTACACTCAAGAAGATTGTGCAATCTGCTTTGAACTGACCAAGCCAGATGTGGCTTTTCAGATCTGATGACAAGCCCTAGAAAACTGATACAGCTCTGGAAGATTGGGCAGTGACAGTACCAGTGGTCCTCAGGTTAGCTTTTCCCTGTTTATGTAGCAAAGAGATATACTAGTCCTCCTTTTACTCTGTGTTCTCATCTCTTTATGTGATGCATCCTGCGTGCTCCCCTATGTGGCCACACTGAACTCGTCTCATGCTTCTCTTGGGCATTACTTTGAATAATAGCGCTTATACACCAATCTATACATGACCTGGCACTCCCCAGCAAGTTTAAGGCCGTAGTTTAAATTCTGTATTTATTTAATCATAAATGGTAATACTTTTTTTCCCTTAACTTCAGATGGGGTTTAGTTGGTCACATGGATATGAAGGAGGTTGACTTCAGGGCTAAATCATTTACTGAAAAGACGAGATAGCCCTTCTGTTTTCCTTTCCTCCCCAGTAAGACTCCAAGGAGTGTGGTAGAGTTTTGTCCCCCTTCTACCTTGCTTATCAAGACCTTTTAAATGTTAGTAAGCAGAAAAGGAACTGGAATAGTGCATAAGTTACTTATGTGGGATTTGAGACAGGCAGGTGTTTGTCTTTAATGGAATAAAGATGAGTTTTGGAAGCAAGCACCCAACTGACTATAAACAATTCAAGCTTCCTATTTTTAAGTTTTCATTAAATCAAAGTTTCTGTAGTATGAAAATGACCCAGGGCCCTTTAGATAGCAGAAGGGTAGTCTCTGGAATGATTGCCAAGAGGCAATTTCTGTCTCGATTTTAGGTTTGAAAAGGACTTAAAAATAAATAAATAATTAAATAAAAAGATCTTTAAAGCCAAGTGATCCACTAGGATGACCACTGCTTTTCTTCAAGCAATGGTCATGCACAGACTGAAGCAGGAGTTCAAAAAATTTTATATATCCCTTACGAATTTCAAGGACAGGAAGTCCATTTGGGGACAAGATTGCTTAACCTTGCCATTTAACCAAAAACTTACTAATGATGTAATTCAAATAATGATGTTGGTTATTTGAATTCTGTATCTTTCCTCTTTCTGTTTAACCCTGACTCTAATGCTTAACTAGAGTCAGGCAGAAAGAAAGGCTAACTCATTCACACTGAGGTTTTATTGCCTTATCCTATTACATTCATTTAAATATTTATAAGTTTGTGATGGTTAATGTCATGTGTCAACTTGACTAGGTCATGAGGTACCTAGATACTCGGTCAGACATTATTGTGGATGCTTCTGTGAAGGTGTTTTTGGGTAAGGTTAGCATTTAAATCAGTAGACTCAGTAAAAGAGATCATTCTCCCTAATGTGGTAGATTTCAACTTATCCAATCAGTTGAAAATCTAGATAGAACTAAAAGGAACTAAAAGGCCAACTCTTCCCTGGGCAAGAGAGAATGCTTCTTGCCTGGCTGCGTTTGAAATGGGACGTGGCTTTTTCTCACCTTTGACTCCTAGTGAAACTTCCACTTTTCCTGAGGTTCAAGCTTGGGATTCCTCCACTGGCCTTCCTGTCTCTCCAGCTTGCTAAATCACTCTGCAGGGCTTGGGACATGTCAGCCCCCATAACTATATGAGCCAGTTCCCTATAGTAAGTCTTTCTCTCTCTCTCCCATCCCTATCTCTGTGTCTTTTTCTTTTTTTCTATTGCTATCAGTTATTCAGTCTGTTTCTCTAGAGAGCCCTGACTATTACATAGTTAATTAATTCAAAAACATTTAATGAGATTCTAATATGTCTCCCACATTGCAGGCAGATGCTTTAACCTCTGCACCATCAGGGAAGCCCTTAGACTCTTTTAAGGGGTATTAAAGAGGTAAATATAACTCTTTCTACCTTTAAGGAGCTCTCAGTCCAGTGTGTTGGTGTAGGGAGAAATTAGATACACAATCTTCAGGAAATCCTAGTTAGAAAACCAGGATATAAGTAGAAGGAAGTAAAAACTTCACATATATGAAAGGTGACAACTGAGTCAGTCTGGAAGTTTCAATAGCAGTTCACCAGTGGAAAACCAATTTATAGGTAATAGAGTGTAAGAAAGCACGCGTTTTTAATAGTTTTGTAACTGCAGTGCCTAAAATGGGAGTAGGTGCATAGTAGAAATCAGTAATTATTGGTTAAAAGAATGAGTGACTTCAAAACAAAGGGAAGAACCACGAGAGCGTATGCCTGAGATTAAGTGATATTAAGCAGTAGAACCTGTGAAGGGTCTTAGGTTATATTTAGAAATTTGACTTATATTCGGAGTGTTCTTGAATTTGAAAATATGGAAACACCACTCCTCTTCTCAAAACCCTTCTTCAAAACTCTTCTCCAAAGTGGAAGTCTTTCCATTGCCTTTCAGATAAAGTCCAAACTCACTGAATGGTCTACAAATACCTACACTGAGTCCATGTTTAGAACTCATTTCTGGCCCCCATGCTCTAACCTCCCTACTCTGGTTCACTGGTACCTTCCTGCCCTGGGGTCTTTGTCTGTGTATCCTTCTGGAATATAACTGTCTTCCGCACTTGAATAACCAAGCTTCTAATTAAGTATCTTTCAGGTCTCAGCTTATGTATTAGTTTTTCTGGCGCATCTTCCTTTAGCCCACCGGAAAAGGTTTGGGCCCCATGTTATATGTAGTCCTACCTCATATATTTTTTCCTTCACAACACTTTAGGCAATGCATAGTAACAAAAGTGGCAGTTGGTTTAGTAGCTTCTCCTCCCTCTTCATCTACCCTTAAGATACAGAGATATGTATATACATGTACACACACACACACACACACACACAGGCAAACATGCAAACAAGCACGCGCGTGCACACACACACACACATACACACACACACACACAGACTTTAAGTTCCCATGAGGGAAGATCTCTGTGTACCTTATTCTTTGACTGCCATTTGCATCAGTTTTGTACTAGCACTGAGGATTTCACCATATATTTGTACTGATTGATTGAGTGCAGAAATGAACGTTATAGACCCCAGATATTCTGACATGCTGTAAGTGCTCAGAATCCAGGAGCTGCAAATTATGGGAGCTTGGAGTTGGGGAGCGATGCATGTCTCTGTGCAAATCTGCGTATTGGCGATGATGAAGCAAGGTGGGTAGAATGGCAGGGGGCACAGAAGGGCAGTTAGAGAATAAGGAACATCCTAGGAATTTCTTATTTCCTTCACCATCCACAAGCTTTTTCTAGCTCCCACTTCTACCAGAAGCCAAAGCTCAGGGGCGTGCAACTTTCTAACGCTGTGCTTTTTTAGAGGAATTTGTGTGGGGAGACAGTCCCCAGCTTGCAGGCATGGAATTTGCTTGCTTTTGCTGCTCTTTTTTTCCACTGTCTCTTCAAAGGTTATTATTTCAACATTCCCCAGGTAACCTTGACAGGAACCATCTAGTCTAGTCTAATCCACAGTGAAATGTGACCATTTTTATTACTTAAAGCTTAGAACGGGGCTGGGTGATTGACAAGCTGGAGGGCCTATTGCTGTCTCAGGCAGAGGCTTTCCAGTTGAAGAGATGCCCATGGCTGTTAGAGCACTTGTGTTTCTTTGGTTCGCTGCTGCTGCTGCTGCTAAGTCACTTCAGTCATGTGTGACTCTTGTGCGACCCCATAGATGGCAGCCTACCAGGCTCCCTCATCCCTGGGATTCTCCAGGCAAAAACACTGGAGTGGGTTGCCATTTCCTTCCAATGCATGAAAGTGAAAAGTGAAAGTGAAGTCGCTCAGTCGTGTCTGACTCTTCACGACCCCATGGACTGCAGCCTACCAGGCTCCTCTGTCCATGGGATTTTCCAGGCAAGAGTACTGAAGTGGGCTGCCATTGCCTTCTCTTTGGTTTGCTATTGGCCCCCAAATTAGTGTTTTAAGGAGAGCTCTTTTTTTGCTTGGCTCAGATGTGGCATCAGATGGAAAAACATTGCTTTTCTGCAGTCTCAAAGCAACATTTGAAATTCTTTCTTGATATGAAATATTTTGACCAATTGGTTGTGATTCAGTTGATCCTTTACAGGGGCCAAGAGTACCTGGCAGCCTGTCTGGGGAAAGGAAATCCCTAAAGGGAGGGGTTCAACTTCTTTGGAAGAAAGCAGATGCTCCTTAGCAGGAACAAGGGTCAGCCAGCCTGCATCAGCTCTGCTCCTTCCTTTGTGTCAGCTGTCTGCTGAACTCTCTCTCAAACTTGATTTCACTGACATCTTTCAGTAATCCCACCAGGTAGATTGGATTATTTTCCTTGGGCGAGGGAAAACACTGAAGCTCAGAGAAATGAAGTGCTCCGCTCATACATTCAGTAAGAGGAAAGCAGAGCAAGGAATGTGAGTTTCAAACTTGAGGCTCAGAACTGAAATTTGAAGAAAGGTACTAGAATTGTCCAAGGATTGTTCACTAAAGGATCACGGTGTTTGGGACAAGAAGGGCAGGGATGTTATTCACCAAGAATTTTACTCACTGTGCTGCCAGACACGAAGTCACAGCAGACCCATTCAAACACAACCTTTGTGAAAAAATACGACAAACACATGAAAACTAGAAAACAAGTAAATGGTAAAGGGGTGGGACAAATTGCAGTTGCCATTAAATATCAAAGAAGTGATTAAAATAGAATAGATATGGCTTTGTATCTCTGCAGAGATGGAGGAGCAAAGGTATCCAGGTGCGGGGAGAGTATGAGCAGACATGGAGCAATAAGAACTTGCTTGGCCTGAAGAGGGGAAAGCAAGAAATGGGAAGGGCCAGAGATGCTCTCAGCAAACTGTCTAGGGCCAATTGCCTCGTTGAGTCCCTGTATAAATCCATTTCTAATTGGCATAAATCTCTGATCCATTGTTCCACCAGCAGAACTAATAGCTGAAGTGAAGGGGAAGAGATAACGTTTTTGTAGAAAATTATGCAAACCCCAAAGCTGCAGAGGTTTTAAAGAAAAAAAAGAAAGCAAAGACCTTCTTTCTAGTTAAGAGACTGTGACTGCACGCTTAGCAAGAAACATGTTCTCAGATACAGCCCTGGTGTAACACAGAGACCCCGCCCTGAGCTTAAATGTATTGTTTAGCCTCTAGTAACTGCATCCGATAAAGTCATCGGAAATTAACCAGCACTGCTTCCATTGATCTGTTTTTCAATTCTCTGTTGTTTGCTGGAAGAATCTCATTTTACTTTGCCCAAAGTAAGTCATTCGAGTAAATCAGCAAATCCAGGGGAACTCTTAAACCATTGGCTCTCAGGCTGGTTGCTGGATTCAGGTCCTTCAGGTTGTCAGTAGACTTGCCATCCATTCAGAGGCCTGCTGAGTAGGCGCCAAGGAATACAAAAGCAGAATTCACGCCTACATAGGGGCTTTGGATGATACTCCAAAGGGCTTTGGATGATTCTGGGAGATACTGGAAGCTGGCAGTAGCCTGGAAAGAAAAGGCTTATGTTGACCAGTAAGTAGACTGCCGTGTGGGATGAGTGGTGGCTGTGAGCACAGATTTTGTAGAGCCACACTCCAGGGACAGGTCTCAGACTGCCACTTACCATCCCTCTGATCTTAAATGTCTCACTTACCTTTCTTAGCTTTGGGTTCTTCATGCGAATGTGAGAATTAAGTGAAATGACTGACACTGAGTGACATTTCAGATGCTTTCCATCTCAAGAAATGGGCTACCTGCAGGAAGAACTTTAGCCAACTAGAGGAGAGGTGAGCAGATTCTCTGTGTAAAGATTTTAGACTTTGCAGGGTCTTTCCTGCATCTGCTTGGTTCTCCTGGCCCAGTGTGAAAGCCACCACAGACAATATGCAGTGAATGGATATGCAATATGGAAGACAGCATGCAGTGTCTTCCAAAGAAAATTCACTTACAGATGCCGAACTTTGAATTTCATACAATTTTCACATGGTATGAAATGTGATTCTTCATTTGCCTTCCCTTCCAACCATTTAAAGTATAAAAATTATTGTTTTCTCATAGGCCATCCAGAAGAGGCGTTGGGCCAGATTTGCCCCATTGGCTATAGTTTGTTGACTTTGAACAACAGGGTACATGCAGTTTAATCTTTTGTTACAAATACTGAATTTTTGAAATGATTTATACAAGCTTCCCCTATCCATAAACTATTTTAGTTGCTTATGAAGGAATTGATCTCTTGATATCCACTGGTGATTGGTTCCAGGACACTGCTCACCACAGTGGGTACCAAAATTTCACAGATGCTCAAATTCCTTATAGAAAATGACATAGTATTTGTATAATATCCTTCTACATACTTTAAATCATCTCTGGATTACTGATATAATATTTAATTCAATATAAAAGCTATTAAATAGTTCCCAGTGTATGGCAAAGTCAGGTTTCGCTTTTTGGAACTTTCTGGATTTTTTTTTTTTTTTTAATGTTTTGTTCCATGGTTGGTTGAAATTGTGGATGTGGCACCGGCAGATATGTTGGGCTAACTATATTGAATTGACAAATCATTGGAAGTGATTTCCTCACTGAGGAAGCTTCCTCATTTCTTATGTTAGCCATACAGACAAATCTCACCTCTTTCAGGAAGCCCTCCACAGTTCCTCCAGCTCTTACTTATTTTCTTTCATTAAATTCCTACCTTAAGCTTCTGGGTTTGGACCACAGATAAATAGTTTGGTTTACGTTTTTCTTAATGGAACTAAAATTTTAAATCAGAAGCATCTTGTGGCATTGAGCCCAAATGCCCATCATCCAACAGGCTGCTGGAGCTACGTCGAAGCTGCCTACTTTCCACTGGTTTCTTGGCTGCCTCTCATCTCATGTGCATATCTTCTCCAGCTGTATCAGCTTGCTGATTGTTCATTTGAATTGATCCCTTGGCTCCTATTTGATTTGGGGTTTGTGATTTCCAATATCGACTCTACATCCTTAATTTTATATCTTTATTTTTTTCCTAATAGTTCTTTTTTAAAGTTTTTAAAATATGCTGCTGCTGCTGCTGCTAAGTCGCTTCAGTCGTGTCCGACTCTGTGCGACCCCATAGACGGCAGCCCACCAGGCTCCTCTGTCCCTGGGATTCCCCAGGCAAGAGTACTGGAGTGGGGTGCCATTGCCTTCTCCAGTGCATGAAAGTGAAAAGCGAAAGTGAAGTCGCTCAGTCACGCCCACTCTTAGTGACCCCATGGACTGCAGCCTACCAGGCTTCTCCATCCATGGGACTTTCCAGGCAAGAGCACTGGAGTGGGGTGCCATTGCCTTCTCTGTTTTAAAATATAGTAAAGCACAAAGAATAGTATTACAAACACTGGTGTGCCAGCCCCTTGGAATTTAATAAATACTAACACGCTACCATTTTAGCTTTATATTTCTGAAATAAATATGCAGGGTATCCCAGGTATGCTAGCAAAGTAACGCTCAAAATTCTCTAAGCCAGGCCTCAACAGTATGTGAACTGTGAAATTCCAGATGTTCAAGCTGGATTTAGAAAAAGCAGAGGAACAAGAGATCAAACTGCTAACATCCACTGGACCATTGAAAATAAAGAGAGTTCCAGAAAAACATCTACTTTTGCCTTATTGACTACATCAAAGTCTTTGACTGTAGACCACAACAAACTGTGGAAAATTCTTGAAGAGATGGGAATACCAGATTGCCTGACCTATCTCCTGAGAAATCTGTATGCAGGTTGAGAAGTAGTTAGAATTGGGCATGGAACAACAGCCTGGTTCCAAATTGGGAAAGGAGTACATCAAGGCTGTATATTCTCACCCTACTTATTTAACTTATATGCGGAGTACATCATGCAAAATGCTGAGCTGGATGAAGCACAAGCTGGAATCAAGTTTGCTGGGAGAAGTATCAGTTACCTCAGATGAGCAGATAACACCACCCTTATGGCAGAAGTGAAGAAAAACTAAAGCGCCTCTTGATGAAAGTGAAAGAAGAGAGTGAAAAAGTTGGCTTAAAACTCAACATCCAGAAAACATAGATCATGGCATCCAGTCCCATCACTTAGGGAAAATAGATGGGGAAATAGTGGAAAAAGTGAGAGACCTTATTTTGAGGGGCTTCAAAATCTCTGCAGATGGTAACTGCAGCCATGAAATTAATAGACGCTTGCTCCTTGAAAGAAAAGCTATGACCAACCTAGACAGCATATTTCAAAGTAAAGACATTACTTTACCAATAAAGGTCCATCTAGTCAAAGCTATGGTTTTTCCAGTGGTCATGTATGGATGTGAGAGTTGGACTATAAAGAAAGCTGAGTGCCAAAGAATTGATGCTTTTGAACTTTGGTCTTGGACAAAACTCTTGAGAGTCCCTTGGACCGCAAAGAGATCTAACAGTCCATCCTAAAGGAAATCAGTCCTTAATATTCATTGGAAGGGCTGATGCTGAAGCTGAAACCAATACTTTGGCCACCTGATATGAAGAACTGACTCACTGGAAAAGACACTGATGCTGGGGAAGTTTGAAGGTGTGAGGAGAAGGGGACAACAGAGGATGAGATGGTTGAATGGCATCACTGACACGGTGGACATGAGTTTAAGCAAGCTCCAGGAGTTGGTGATGGACAGGGAAGCCTGACGTGCTGCAGTCCATGGGATCTCAGAGTTGGACATGGCTAAGCGACTGAACTGAACTGATCCTAGGCAGAGTTGGTCTCCTTGGAGTTGCCCATTTCCAACCCCCTTCCCATTGTTTCCTACACTAATTAGCCACTGCTGTGAGTTTGGTGTATATCGTTCTAGTAAGGGTATTGATACTTTTAGTACATATTTAGTTATCTGTAGAAATGCATGTGGTATTTTTTTTTTTTAATGTCTAATTATCTAAATGCTATTATTCCTCTATGTGTCTGTCACTGAGTATTACCTGTCTTGGGACAAACCTGTCTGATACAGACATATAAATGCTGTGGCATTCTATTGTGATATGAATATGCATAGTTTATTTCTCCGTTCTCCTATGGATGGACATTTAGTTTTTTTCCTGTTTTGCACTATTGCAAACAATATTGTCCTATCTTTGTATGTGTCTCCAAATGCATACACAGAAGTTCTCTGAGCTGCATACCTGAAAATGGAATTGCTGGCTCATGGTGAATTGGTGTTGTCACTTTTATTTTTCACCATGTTCTAACTGTTTTACATATTGGTCATCTCTGCAGTTATTGTGTGAGGTCTTTTTTAGTCTGAAAGATTCATGAGGTTGGCAACTGTCTTATTTGTCATCCTCCACAGTCCTGAGTATGGATGCCTGTGGATAATTTGGTTCAGCAGATATGTAGAGTGAGCAATACTATCATTGAACTGAACTGCCAACTATTTATGGATAGGAGCTGAATTTTTTCTGATTCTTTTTACCACTTGGTTCAGGATTTGACACAAAGGAGACTGAGAAATGACAAAGGAAAACCGATCCCTCCTTACCCTGTTCCCTGTGGCTTGATTCCCAGATGTTTCCTCCTCTCTCAAAATTTATCTTGAATGCCCATCTCCTCCCTTTTGGTTCCATCTCTTAGGTTCTCCTTCATCACCAACTCCTGATTTATCTCTCACAGGTTCATGGAACACACTTCCAATGTTGTGGACTTTAAACATTCAAGCCCATTGAAGGAGCTTATTAAATTTTGAGAAAAGAGTCAAAGTTGTTTGGACATTTTCTTTCAATGCATTTAAAAATCAACTTTCTTTCTTTGCCTCTTCAGTTCCAAAGCCTTTTAGTCTCTTTCTCAATCTCCCCTTTTTCTCTCCTGGTACTTATTTTCAAACCTTTTAATCCCTGCCCCTTTTCACCATCTCACTCATCATCATGTCGTTTAACTAACACAGGCTCTGCACGCAGGATTCCTTGCTGCTGATCCGCCGTCTATTTCTATTAAGGTCTAGTTTGTGTCTCACTTTTACTCAATTCCTCTGTAGCTGCTGACCTCCTTTACCACTAATCCCTTCTGCTCCCTAATGGGAACCGTATCAGGTGGCCTGGAAGCACTCAGAAAGTCAAGGATGTGGCCTGAATTTCTGGAGACCAACAACTGCTGGCCTCCAAGCCTCACCTTTCTAAGGCACTGCTCTTTCAGCTTTGATTTGAGATTGGTCCTTGGCAGCTTCCTCCATGGAAGCAGAGAAGAGGGCTTATGGAGGCAAGGAGGCAAAGGAGGTGAGGGAGCCTAGGGCTTTCAGAGAGAACCGAACTCTCTAGGAACCCCTGAAGAAGGGCACAGGAATCCACTTGTATCAAGTTGCTATACAAGAACATTGATTATTTCTTTATTCAGTGGTATGTATTGAGTACCCACTGCAAGGTAGACACTGTTCTAAGTGCTCTAGGAGCTGAGCTAAGGCATAAACAGTACAGTCAGGGTCTCTGCTGATGGAAAGGTGCTGTGTTCTACAGCCTCTTCTACACCCTATAAAAGAAAACAAATTTATACGGGGTTTATTTCAGCACTAGTATTTATGGAATATTCTCCATAATCAAATTTTTAATGGTGGTGGTGGTGATGCTGGTGGTAGCGATGGTGGTGGGGTGTGTGTGTCTGTGTGTTACAGAGAGAGGTGGGTAGGGAGAGAGAGATTTCAGGATTACTTCTAATTTCCAAAGTCTTTAACTCTAATTAAGAACTGTGATTATTGCTTATCTCTTAGTCTGAGAAAGAACAACACTGTCAGTGAGTGGAAAGGAATGTCACAAAATATTAAAAATGGTTTACTTCTAGTGAGGTTTTTATGTTCCCATCTATAGATTTTATAGTTTTCAATTTGTATAATGAGAATGCATTCATTTTATAATGAGAAAATGGAAATCATTTATCAAAATGTACTCATGAAATAAAAAGTAGCTTCCAGATAATGAAAGAATAAATGCTGCGTTTAGGCATGTGTAGATGATTGCTCGCGTCACTCTACTCTACCTTTGAGGTCATGACCTAAGGGAAGGGAGAGTCTTAACTACCCACCACCACTCCTCAGTGCTAACTAATGCTCTGAGTAAATTAATATTAAGTCATTTCAAATAAGAAAGCTACTAGAATCTATCAAAGACAAGAAGGAAAAAAAGACAAATCCTATTTGTAAAATAAAAATTCAGGAAATTACTAGATAGTGGCCTTGGATGAAGCAGTGCTGAAGCAGTGCTCTAAATAACTTTTTCAAGGTCATCTGGTTAATTTATGCTTCATTTGTAAGTTATTGTGTATTTTAAAAATTAATGAAAGATTTAATTATAGCAGGGTTGCCTGTGACCTTTTGTGAAATGACTTCATCATAAATCTACAGGTATTTCAGAACTGTTTTCCAGGTTTCTAATAATTTGCCCTCAAATTAATGACATCCAGCCAGTGAAAGTCATCAAGGCAGGGTAAAAGGTTTGAGTTGGGATTTGCGGTTTCCTAGCAATGGCTAATTCTGAATCCTGGACGGAGGTGGCATAGAAGATGGTGTGTGACTCACCGGAATCCACAGCTGGTTTAATTGTTTACTTAGAAGAATGAGAAATAAATCCAGTGTGTCAGTAGGGGAAATTGCAAGTAGCCAGACTGTCACTGCAGAGCCTTTGACTTGAAATGAAATGAAAGTCGTTTGGTCGTGTCTGACTCTTTGTGACTCCATAGGTACAGTTCATGGAATTCTCCAGGCTAGAATAGTGGAGTGGGTAGCCATTCCATTCTCCAGGGGATCTTCCCAACCCAGGGACTGAACCCAGGTCTTCTATGTTGCAGATGGATTCTTTACCAGCTGAGTCACCGGGAAAGCCCACCTTTGACTTGGGGCATATTTATCTACATGTCAGTGTGAAGGCAACACCTGGACCAGTGGGACATCCTTCTTGCCTAGTACCCACAAGGATTCTCCCTCATTTGTGAACTGAAGGTTTATGCCTTCTTTCTAGCCTGCCGACCGTCCATGAAGTCCAACTTAGATTCTGTCACCCTCCCTAGTATCTCTGAACTTCACCCACCTTAGGAGCTTGATGAGAGCAGCTAAACTGTCTCAGCTCATTTCCCAGAGACCAGGATACATCACTGTCTATGTCATTCTGATGACTCATTTGATCTGTTAGACTATGCAGAGGAATGCCACATCTTAGCACATCAAAGATAATGCTCTCTTAGAAGAACCTAGTAGCTCAGTTTATAGTTCTAGAGTTGCAGGCTAGAGTTTAAGAAACCCAGAACTCTCTAGATACGAGAGCCTTAAGGAAAAGCCAGCAAAGTGTGAAAAGTGGCTCTTGACTGAAGCCTTCCCTGGTCAACCATAGCTCTGGATGTGATCACCTTCCTACCCTGTGTTCCTCCAGTAATTACTCATGATACTATTGTCATATATGATGTTCCGTGACTCATCCTGCAAGATGCAGAGATTTGCCATGAAAAACAGTCAGCCAGGAGAAAGACTTGGGGCTCAGGTGACTTGGACTCTACTCCTTTATGTTAGTGAGCAGACCACTACCTAGGCTCTGGTTTCCCCTGTTAGCAGGTGAAGGGTTTCAGCCAAAGGTTTATCCCTAAGGACCTTTAGTCTTGAGCACCAAGACTTTATAGCTTGGTTTGTTCATTTTCCTGCCCCAGGGACTTCCAACTAGAGCCCAAGCCAATGAAGATTGTCATAGTACAGGTACAGGTACGTAATTCTCCATGCAGTAAATGCTTTAGACCTTGAGACAAATTGGGCCATAATTGGAGCTCTCTAGATAACACTTTCTCTGCCTACTTCTCTTATTTACAACAACTGTGCTTTCAGTTTTATATATTTCATGATGTTTCTGTCTTTTATTTAAGCAACCTAATAGACCCCCATACCCATACGTCTAGGCCAAACAGTGCAGTCAGATGATTGCTAATGAGTCACAAAATGCTTGAAAAGGGATCTGAAGTCTTGTTGAAAGCACAGTGCTGAGAACCATGTTATAACATCAGCAGCAATCACGTCAGTTGGACTTCTGGCTCCAACACCTATTCAGTGCATAACCTTTTTATATGAGCTATTTATATATTTAGCTTCTTTGAGCCTTAGCTTCCCTATCTGTTACATGGGAACAATAAATGAGATAATTTACACAAAGTGGTTAGCACATTATGTTTCAATAAATGATCACTAATATTGATATTTTCACTGTTATTGCTGTTATTTGATTGACTTCTGCTAGAATACCTACTGTTTGCAATGTCTTAAAGTAGAGATAGTGGGAATATAAAAGCATAAGATGTACTGTCTGCCCACAAATCCTCAGGCATCCAACAAAAGATATGAAATGAATTATCATATTTAAGTCCTATTATATAAAATATGAAAGGTAGTTTAAGTATTCATTTCTTCAGTTCAGTTCAGTCGCTCAGTCGTGTCCGACTCTTTGCGACCCCATGAATTGCAGTACGCCAGGCCTCCCTGTCCATCACCAACTCCCGGAGTTCACACAGACTCACGCCCATTGAGTCAGTGATGCCATCCAGCCATCTCATCCTCTGTCGTCCCCTTCTCCTCCTGCCCCCAATCCCTCCCAGCATCAGAGTCTTTTCTAACAAGTCAACTCTTCGCATGAGGTGGCCAAAGTACTGGAGCTTCAGCTTTAGCATCATTCCTTCCAAAGAAATCCCAGGGCCGATCTTCAGAATGGACTGGTTGGATCTCCTTGCAGTCCAAGGGAATCTCAAGAGTCTTCTCCAACACCACAGTTCAAAAGCATCAATTCTTTGGCACTCAGCCTTCTTCACAGTCCAACTCTCACATCCATACATGACTACTGAAAAAACCAGAGCCTTGGCTAGACGGATCTTAGTCGGCAAAGTAATGTCTCCGCTTTTGAATATGCTATCTAGGTTGGTCATAACTTTTCTTCCAAGGAGTAAGCGTCTTTTAATTTCATGGCTGAAATCACCATCTGCAGTGATTTTGGAGCCCAGAAAAATAAAGTCTGACACTGTTTCCACTGTTTCCCCATCTATTTCCCATGAAGTGATGGGACCGGATGCCATGATATTCGTTTTCTGAATGTTGCGCTTTAAGCTAACTTTTTCACTCTCCTCTTTCACTTTCAT
>SJYA01002933.1:22378-161017 GCA_006410615.1 Neotragus moschatus | reverse complement strand
GCAATCTTGATTCCAGCTTGTGTTTCTTCCAGTCCAGCGTTTCTCATGATGTACTCTGCATAGAAGTTAAATAAGCAGGGTGACAATATACAGCCTTGACGCACTCCTTTTCCTATTTGGAACCAGTCTGTTGCATGTCCAGTTCTAACTGTTGCTTCCTGACCTGCATACAGATTTCTCAAGAGGCAGATCAGGTGGTCTGGTATTCCCATCTTTCTCAGAATTTTCCACAGTTTATTGTGATCCACATAGTCAAAGGCTTTGGCCTAGTCAATAAAGCAGAAATAGATGTTTTTCTGGAACTCTCTTGCTTTTTCGATGATCCAGCAGATGTTGGCAATTTGATCTCTGGTTCCTTTTCTAAAACAAGCTTGAACATCAGGAAGTTCACGGTTCACATATTGTTGAAGCCTGGCTTGGAGAATTTTGAGCATTACTTACTACTAAATATTATAAATATACAACACATTTAAACCTCAGAATTCTGCTAGGTCATGCTATTATCTTCACTTTGCACATGATAAAACTGAAGTCTAATTAATATGTATACAGAACTTCCCATTGGTCCAGGACTGGGGGTCACATACTGGCCCATATGAAGTCAGCATCTTTCATGTTGGACCATTTCCCAGACAACACATGGTACTGTGCAAGGCAAAATTTGTGTAAGTTGAAGACTTGTAAGAGTTTAAAATCTAGTGAAGGCAATACTACATATAGAGACATATTTTATGAATTATGATACCTGTTGGAAGTGCTAAGGATGACACTCAAAACAGAAAAAAATGCTACAAAAATTCAAAGTAAAGAGATCATTTTGCTTTCTTTATAAGAAAGGAATAGAGGAAAAAGAAAGATACAGAGAGCCAAAATGTTAGTCTTTAAATTAAAACAAACAAAAAAAATCCATCAAGAAGACAGAAAAATCTCAAAATTTGTAGAGTGCTATGATTACACAATATAAAAATCTACAAAGACTCAAGGAGAAATGGAACATTTAAAATATCAGAGAGGGATAGTTTCATAAACTTCACATAGAGTAAGCAGTCCAAAAGTTCATATGATTTTGGATATGAATGACACTATTAAGAAACCTGATTTAAACGAACTGTATACAAGGCTCCATACAACAAATAGAGAATGCATTTTTAGAGTAAACATTTAATATATTTTTTAATTGACTACATACTGGGCCACATAGAAAGGCTGGACTAATTCCAAAGAACTGATATCATTGAGATTATATTCTCTTTAAACATTACAAATTGATCAAAATCTTTAAGTGATAAGAAAATAAATTTAAAAACCTTCCTCTGTTTATTTTTGAAAAGAGAAATCAATATGGTCACTACAAAATACTTAGATTTGAACAGTTTTCCTCCCCCTTAATCTCCCTCCCAAGAAACACTGCATATTATTTGCCTGGAGACTTGCAGAATGGGCAGGAGTTGGACATATAAGATAAGATGTTGGGGGAGGCATCCTAGGCAGAAGAAGAGCAGGCTCTAGGAAGTCATGTTTCTTTTACTGGAACAAATGGAATTCTGTCTGAGCATGAGGAACACTGTGAAGTAGCAGGACATAATACTACAAAGGTAGATAGGGAGGCTCTTATATCAGATTCACAGTTCTTAGTGTCATGTTCATGACTAAATCTCGTAAGAGTTCGGAATGAGAGTAGGTGCCTTGGGAGTTTTCTGCACAGAAGTTGAAAAGATGAGTGTCATAGAAGGACATTAGGGGACCTCTTGACCCACATGTGAAGCGCAAATGCCAAGTGTAGGGAGAGAGAAAAAGAAGGCTTAAGTTACCAGCAGAGATGTGAAGAGGAGGGGTGAGGAGAGAAGTATACTTAGAGAAGAGGGAGGTGGAAAGTATGGTGTTTGAAACACCAAGGAAGCCCTCTGCCTGGAGGAGAAGATTACCATCTGTTCATACAGGAAGTCAAAAGTTTAGAAGAGAGAACCTTTAGACTTTGAATACAAAAGGAACACTTTTAAGAGGAGGTGGCCTTTAAGTCAGAGCTTGTGTTAATTTTAGAACAGGCAAAGACCATAGGAGGATATTTGTAATGAAAAACATGGAAAAAAACAAGGTGTGTAATCAGGAGTGTGTATGTGGGTGTGTGTATGTGTGTATGTATCTATGTATATGTATTTGCTAGAGACTCTGATAAGCATTCCACAGCTATTATTATCAGCACGTGTGTGTACACACAAACACAAGTACTTATGTAGAGCAGGCACCTGTCGAAAGGGAAAGAGACCAGTTTGGCTAGAAGGAAGAAAATGTGGAAAGGAATATGATGGAATGGCATAGGATGAAATGCTAGTTCTAGGAATGTGGTTCCTGTTCTATAACCTGCAATTTCTGAGCAGGTATGTTCAGTTCAGTTCAGTTCAGTCGCTCAGTCATATCTGACTCTTTGCAACCCCATGAATTGCAGCATAGCAGGCTTCCCTGCCCATCACCAATTCCCAGAGTTCACTCAGACTCACGTCCATTGAGTCTGTGATGCCATCCAGCCATCTCATCCTCGGTCGTCCCCTTCTCCTCCTGCCCTCAATCCCTCCCAGCATCAGAGACTTTTCCAATGAGTCAACTCTTCGCATGAGGTGGCCAAAGTACTAGAGTTTCAGTGTTAGCATCATTCCTTCCAAAGAACACCCAGGACTGATCTCCTTCAGAATGGACTGGTTGGATCTCCTTGCAGTCCAAGGGACTCTATGTAGTGTCATTGAAATAATACTCTAAGACAACGGTCTGGGAACAGGTGGGGGATAGCTTTCATGAAGATGTAGGTGTAAACTAGTGAAGCAGGAGGTACTGAGAGCCTGGAATATAGTCTTCAGCAGGAGGAAGCACAGCCAGTAAGAGCTTCGGCTTCATATGAATGTCAATTTGATTCCCAACTCAGTCTTGACCTTGAGCATGGTCCTAGAGCCACGGTTTTCCTCATCTGAAATGGCTGTGCCTAAGATTCTCAGGTATTCTGTGGAGGATTCAGGATGATAATAGCTGAGGAACATTCAGCAGAGTCCCTGGAATCTGATAAGCATGCCATCAGTGGTAGCCGTCAATGGCAGCCGTTATTGGTTATCAAGGCATAGGAGTGGAATACAGAAGTTGGTGGATGTGAGAGATATTTTTTTAATACAAATTTATTTATTTTAATTGGAGGTTAATTACGATAACCTTGCATGTAAGACAGCAAAAGAGAGATTTTGTAGAAGTGTAAGAAAAGGATGGAGTGCCAGGCCAGAGTTTAAGAGCAAGGACAGGCTGAGGGCTAAGTCTCTGCTAATGCAGAGGTTTCTAGCCTAATATTAACAGAAAGAGGAAAATTAGGAAGAAACGGACAGAGTCAGTTTTGGGCTTGTTCTCTTTCTTGAGGCAGATAGGGATGAGAGAGCTGGTGGTTCTAAGAACTCAAGGTGCTAGTGCTGGGGTCACTGAGGAAGAAAAAGGAAGGGAGTCCTGGGGCAGGTTGATGACAGCATAATATTATCTTAGTTGAGTTCGATCAAGTGTTTCCTCAAAAGTCAGTCTGCAGTGACATGCCTGCTAATCTGACTCCCCAAGAACTGTTCTTTGGTTTACATATTTCCAGTGGTTTCCTAATAGTGAATTCTTGTCATTTTCCTCTTAGAAGAACTGTGGTCAGCCAGTCTCCTCTTGAAATTTCTTTCAGCTTTCACAGCTGTATATAAAGCTGGTGCATTTGGAGGTTGAAAAAAGCACCCAGTTACTATGCAGGGGAGAATGAGGTGACCCAGAGTTGCTCTCCAGGAAAGAGGAAAACACCCTTACAGAGCCTGCTCCTCTAATTACACTTAGTGTGGCATTGTTTCCACCTAAATTATAGCAATTATATACCAAGATCCCCTTTGAAATCATTTAATTAATGAGTAGCTAACTCTCTGTGTGGATGGAATTCTAATGAAGCCTTTTACTTTTATAAACTACCTCCCTCCCTCAAATTAATCACTTCCCTTCCCACAAGGGCTACTCAGGTTTGGATAGTGGATTAGAGAAAGCGTGTTATTTAGGGTCCCAGCAAACCACAGATGTTTGTGGAAATCCTAGCGCAGTCCATGATAACAAGAGATAGCAATACTGCTGCTATTTTTCCTGAGATTGTTTTTGTTTAAACCCCAAAGGACATACAACTCAACCATGTTCTTCAGCCCAGAAATAAGGCCAGATAAAGCTATCACTCCCGTTCTGGAAGAAGTAGACAATTTTACTAGATTAATTCTACCCCTCAATCAACCCAGAACTATTTATTGAGCATCTGTTATATGAAAGAAGTGCCAGTGTAGACAAAGATTAATGGCCCTGATTGTTAAATCCTTTGTGTATGGGGTCACCAGGAGACAGTTTGTTCACCTGAAAGTAGACAGAAGGATTAAAAGAAAATAAACTCTTGGAAATTGTTTTTAATGAGCCATGTTTCATCTAGACAATTTTTGCATCCCCCCCTTTCAGTCCATGTGTCACTGAATAAAACTGTTGTGTAAGGAAGCTGAAAGCATGAGAGATGAAGCGATTTGCTCAAAGTCACCTCGCTAATTCAGTAGTAGACAAGGATAGGAAAAGACAAGTCTTCTATTTCCTTACCTGGTGTTGCCAGGCCCAGACTACCTGTATGTTAAAAGTTAAACAACCACACAAGAGCCCAGGAGGACACTTTGCGACCAGAGTTACAGCAGCACAGACGTAGCAACAGAGGAGGTTAAAAAAGGACAGAGATGCTCTCAGGTTTGTAAAGCCCAAGAAGAAGGTGAATCTTGAGTGGCGCCAAAAACTCTCACGAAAAAAAAAAAAAAATGCAGGTGACAAAGTAAGAAAGAAAAAGAAAAACAGAAGTAATAAATTTTAATGGATTTTTCCTGAAAATCCATATTGTGAGAAATGGCTCCGAGAATTCATTTATTTTGTTCTGTGGTTGGGAGCAACTTCTTCAGAGGAACTAAAGAGTAGCCTACCCTTTCCAGACAGTCATCTGTATTTTTGTATGAGTTATCTACTTTCTCCAAGGTCGTATAGAAGAGGTTTTACACACACACACACACACACACACACACACACATACACACACAGACATAAAAGACAAAGAAAGCTCCTGCATTAGAGGTTAGTATTTACCTCGGAAAGGGATTTTGAGCCAACCTTATTGAAACCTCTTGATGAGCAGGGCCTTAGGTATGACTCTGTGGGGGTCCCAACAACGAAAATGATGGAGGTAGGAATGAACACTTATTATCAGCTGGGATTTTCAAGATATTTCCATCCATTATCTCAGGGTTTTGATTATGTTGATGAAAATATGCTTTGAGTTAATGGGGACTAGGAATACATTTCTGAAAAAAAGAGGTCAGAATAGTTTATCTTGATAATGGCAAGAAAGTATGGCTGTGGATGACTGTGGTTTGGCTATGCTAGGAACTGGCTCTTTTTTTGGTCAGACTTGAAAATGAAGCCACACTCTAGAACTGCCTTGTTCCACTAGTACTCAGGAGTCAGCCATTCTTTGTCGAGCAACTACAATTGAAAGGCTTTATGTGGTCCAAAAGAAGTACAAAAACCTTCCCAGCTTTACAGAACTTTCTAACTCATCGATACAAATTTGACCAAAAAGGCAAGAAAATTAAATACAATTAAAGCAAACTTTTTGGTTCCCAAAAAGTTACCACGAGTGGGCTGAGAATGCTGTTCCTAGTTTATTGATCCTAAGCTCAGGGGAATGTTTCTCTAAGGAGATGAGTTTTTATCTGAGAAATTTTGTTCTTGTACTGTTATTTAAAAGCAGTCTAGACATTTTTTTTCTCCAATCCAGGATCAACTAGATCTGATTAGTGTTTATCGCCCCAAAGTGAGGAGCTTGTTTTCTAATCCCTCTGACTTCTCTGCAAGGTTCTGACTTCTACAGATCCCGTTGTTAATATTAACATGTGTTCTAAGGTTAGATATGAAAAGGGTTGAGACATGCTTGAAATTAAGGAAGTCCTTAGTTTATCTCCTACTTAGTTTGCCGTATTTCTGTCATTTCACCTTCCACGACTCTAATCAGAAGATCAGTGAGTGAATTCAGTATTGAACAGAGCTAGGGAAGCCACATCTCTGCCAAAGAGAGCCCCCGTATCAGAGTCACTCATGCTCCACAGGAAAGAGTCCACCGTGAACTGATAATGGATAGAGAGATGGGAAGTACATCAGTGTCTGAAAGTTGCCAAGAGATTTTACCCTGCTAATCTTAGTTGGGGTCCAGTGAGAAAATGCACAAAGCTAGTAATGCTGGCATTAAATGTTTAAAATTTTGCACCTGGCACATGGGAGAAGCAGACTAGCCAACTTTCAAATGGAAATATTAGTGAGTCAAGTTAGAGGTTGGGGAAAGACCTAGGAAACATGGTACAAAGAAATCTGTCATAGAAGTCAAAGAAATGTAGATGAAAGGAAGTGACCTGCCGAGATTGCAGAAGAGAAGAATCTGAATTAGTCTCCAGGTCCTGACTGGGCACCTATTGTGTTCAGCTCTGAAATGAGCACCCTGGGATCAGAAACAGATATACCAAAGACCTGGGAAGACCAGCACCATGGACCTGCTTAGAGGCTCAGTGTCAGTTCAGCTATGTACTTGGATGTTGCCTGCATCCTCCTCAGCATCAGCCCTGGGAAATGATGAAGTCTGAGGGTGAGATTCCCTGGTTACTAACTCTTGAGCTATTCCTTTCCTGTGTGGGCAACTTTATCTATTAGAACAATCTCTCCTATTTTGTAAACTTCTGAGCTTTTATTTTCTGTTATTTTTTTTAATACTGAAGACGTCTCCCTAGAGCACCTGTTTATTGGTCTTCACTCCCCTGACCCTTCCTAAGTCATCGCCAGGTTAACCAGCCATAGTGTTTACACCACTTCTTGGATTGGTAGCTGAAAATTGGCCTCAAATCATAGCACCTTTTGTATTATTTCTTTTTTTATTATTTAATTTATTATTTTATTATTTCTTGTATTTGTGCCTCCTGTAACAAATTGCTACAAACTGGGTGGCATTTAAGAATAAACCTTAATTTAGATGAAACTGAAAAAGAAATAAAATTCATTCTAGGCTTGTTCCATCTTTTGGTGGCTCCAGGTGTTTCTTAGCTTATGCCTGTGTAACTCCAGTCTTCACATCGGCTTCACATCTCTGCATGTCTCTCTTCTTTGTATCTCTTATAAGAATACTTGTCATTGGACTTAGGGCCAGGATGATTTTATCTTGAGATTCTTAACCCACATCTGCAAAGACTTTTTTGCAGTTAACCTGTCACATTCACAGGTACAGGGAAGAGAATGTGGTCATATCTCTGGGGATCCACTATTTAATCTAGTACATCATCTTAATCCTCTTTTTTTCCAATGGTCCTTAAACTTTGGGAACTGTGAACCCTTTTGAAAATTTGATAAAAGACATGTAATTTCTTCATAGATAAATAAACGCATCCCAATAAATGTATATTTTTATTTAAAATTTCAAGAGATAAAAACTCCACCACCACCACCACCACACCAAAGCCCCCAAGTATTCTGGAGATACTCAGTCTATTCTCTGCATTAAAGCTGACATCCAACACTAAGTAATATTTTCCTTTGTGATTTAGTTAATGTAAAACAGACCAGGACATTGCCTCTTTGTTCTAGGCAATATACAAAATTCTTCATTCATTAATGCATTCTAAGATTATCTTAAGTATTTTTGGTCTCTGAAGTGTTTACTTATGTTAATCACATTGTATATGAAAATTGTTAAACTACCATCCTCCTTGTCATCATCATCATTATTTATTCTGAGCTGCAACAAGTTGCATTTCCTTTATCCAGTGCTTATGTAGTTGCCAGGGAAGGACCTGACAGTTTCTACCCTGTTACATCACATGTTATTAAACTCAGCCTGTCTCTTTAGTCTGTCAAGAGCTTTTTGGTTCCTTATTCTGCCATCAAGCATATTGACTGTTTCTTCCAGTTTTGTGTCATCAGAAAATGCAATTTCCAATGATGACCATTATTTCCATGTCATAAAGTCATTAATAAAAATGAAAAACAAGAAAGAGCAGACAGCTGCAGATAGCAGCTGACTACACACCCCCTCCCTTCTGGTTGATTTTAATGCCTTAATTGGGTGCTATTCAGCCACATAACTTTACCAGCACCTGGCTTATATTTTTCACCTTTTCTTCAAGACTGCAGCAGCAGACTCTATATGTGCCTTATTGATATCCAGGTAAATCATGTGCCTCATATTTCCTTCTTCTGTCTAGTTATCTTACCATAGAAAGAAATGTGATTAATCTGACATAATGTATTTTGTGATCCATACAATAAGTGTGAACTATTCAGAATAGGCAGAAGTGTTTATTGTTTGTTTAGCATCACTAATATCCTGTTACTTAGAGTACTCCAATCAGGGAAGACTTTCTAGAGGAGGTGGCATTCGAATGTGCGAGGATTTAGATAGATTGGATAAAGAGGGAAGAAGACATTCATCAAAGTTTCTTCCACTGTTTTTTTGTTGATGAGCTCTTACTCTTATTCTCCTCTCTTAAAACAAATAGGAACTTTGAAATTTGATTGACTCATGACCTTTCCATGAACTGTATCCGATCTATTAGTAAATGGTAGAAATACCTTAATACAGACTTGGCATGGGTATATTAAATTTGCTACTAAATGTAGCAAGAATGTGATAGAACAGCAGGAATGGCAGAGTGGGTACCCCACATAGTACTGGCCACACAATCTAGGATATTCTAACCCCTCAGCTCCTGCTAGTCAGGAGTGAGGTAAGGTTCATGCAAAGACCATGCAGTTTTACTAAAGGAGAAAACCAGTCTTTCCCTCAAAGTCTGTTTAGACTTTTTTTTTTTTCAGACAAGATCTAAAAAGCTTTATTTAATGTGTAAATGATTATTTTTGTTGTTGTTCAGTCTTACCCAGTGGTGTCTGACTCTTTGTGATCCCATGGACTACAGCACACCAGGCTTCCTGGTCCTTCACAATCTCCAAGAGTTGGCTTAAGCTTATGTCCGTTGAGTTGATGATGCCATCCAATCATCTCCTCCTCTGTTGGGCCCGTTCTCCTTCTGCGCTCAGTCTTTCCTAGCATCAGGGTCTTTTCCAGTGAGTAGGCATTTTGCATCAGGTGGAACTTCAGCTTCAGCATCAAGTTGAAGCTGAAGCTGAATATTCAGGGTTGATTTCCTTTAGCATCTACTGGTTTGATCTCCTTGCTATCCAAGGGACTCTCTATAAAGAGTCTTTTCCAGACCACAGTTTGAAAGCATGAATTCTTTGGCACTCAGCCTTCTCTATGGTCCAATTCTTACATCCATACATGACTACTGGGAAAACCATAGCTTTGACTATATGGACCTTTGTTGGCAAAGTAATATCTCTGCTTTTTAATACATAGTCTAGGTTTGTCATAGCTTTTAAACATTAAAAGTTATTTCCTACAGTGTATTTTCAGTTATATAATCTACAAAACAACTCCTACTGCATTTCACGGATTTAATCCCCTCCACCCCTTCCAAAGCTTCCTCATCTTTCAGATAGCAGAAGGAAATGTCACTTGACGGGAGTTAGTATTTTCAGTTCAGTTCAGTCACTCAGTCGTGTCTGACTCTTTGTGACCCCATGAATTGCAGCACGCCAGGCCTGCATGTCCATCACCAACTCCCAGAGTTATTTTAGGTGTCACCATAAGAATATTTGAACTTAGGAAAAGAAGAATTCAGAGCTAGGACTCTGATTAAGTCTTACTGGGATGGAAGCCATCCAGTTCCTTGAAAGACTTCAGTGGGTTTTGGTTCTGGGCATGACTGGTCTCCCCCTTTACATCACTGCGATAGACGCCTTGCATTGTAATTATTAGACATGCCACCCGAGTGGAGTATGGGTGATCAGTCTTTTTTTCTATTTTTCTAGAAACGATTGATCATTCATATTTATAGGGCTATCAACCGCTGGACTTTGAAAAGGTCAGTATTGATTATCTAAGTCATGCAGACAGTGTGCTTCTTTGATTTACATAAATATGAGCTCCTTTTATGAGATGACTGATTTTTCAGGGAAGAGGGAGAGAAGGTGATATTCATGTGAGTTAAGTGATGAGAATTTCAACTAAAACATGCTTAGATTCAGTCAGAATTTTGGAGTTGGCAGGATCATACTTTAGATTAGGTAATCCAACCCTGTCCCCCAAAAACACACACACAAAGTTTACTTTACAGATGAGAAAACTGAAGCCCTGCCTTTGGACATCAGTTGATATAATAGTAGTGCTTACATTAAGAGGAAGGCTGGCTATATGTTAAATTAATACCTATGTAGAAGATTTAGACACTGGGAAACTTTTTCCTTCTATATACCTTTTTATACTTCATATTCTTCCTATAAAGCACATATATTAATTTTGCAAATATATATATATATTTGAAAGCAATTATATATATATATATATATATATATACACACACACACACACACACACACACACACACACACATATATGATTTTAAATCCATAGTGAATACTGTGTCATTTGGCTGGAGTTGTGTGGGCAGTGGACTTTACCGTCAATGGACTTCCAACACCTGGCTTTGAAAGAATCATTAAAATCCAGGCTATAATTCAGTCCTCTCTCTCTCTAGTCTTTGCATTTTAATGACTGACTATGGGACTCTGCTTGTCTTTTTCCTTCCTCCCATAAACACTTAGAGTTTTTGGCCACTTCAGCCTCCGCTCGGAATGGCAGTTGGTGAAGGTGGACTACAAATCAGTCTTCAGCCGACTCTGTAGCGAGGAGGACTATCAGACCTGGCACCTGCTCAATCAGGTACAACACCGGCTTGGGAACCCTGACTCCAGGGGCCACTGCAAGCCCTGTTTGGTCCCATTGGGTCTTCCTATTTGGAGGAGGGAAGTAGTGGGCCATCTGGGGAAAATGGTGAATTTTGGGGGTGGGATTGGAATTCATACACCAGGTTGAGCAGGGGCATATGATATTTTGGAACTGCTGTGCACCCTGGAATCCTGATCTACTCATTGAAATCACCGAGCAGCCTGGAAGAGAGGCAACAGTGATGACCCGGCGTTTTAGTCCTACCCAGGGAAAATGAAGCAACCAGCACCCCCTATAATGGTTTGATCATCTTACCTTCTAAAGGAAACAGTGGGACCATTTCTCAGGCCATCCTGAAGTCAGGGCCCAGGAGCACTGGGAACAGGATCCCAAAGAAAGCTGAGGCTGAGGGACTCTAGCAAGGCAGATATTTAGTGCTATTCAACACAGGCAAAATTCTTTTGTGTTCAGAACCATCAAGTCCTTATGATTTGTACCAATTTCTTCTCTTTTTGTTTTTGACTAGGAATAAGGACTCGGGCATGGTTGTTTATCATAGAGAGGGAACATACTGAGTCCACTTCAGTTTCACTCTGAAGATGATGTGAAAAAGATGCAAACAGTGGATCACTTTCCACTGGAATTTATGGCAATTCCGGCAATGGCCAAGTGGTCTGTGGGGATGACTGGAATGTTTGCATTCTCTGTGGAGGTGGAGAAGCAGCCATCACTGGCCAGGTTGGGTGGAGGGACAGTAATAGGCCAGTCTCCCACAGTGTTCCTCTTGCCTGGTAGTAAAAGATCAGGGTTTTAATCTTGAATACTCCTGAATGGTTCCTAGGAGGGAGATTTCTACATAAAGTGACCAAAGGAGAATGCAAAGACTAATGCTGGCTTATTTCACTGTCTTTTGTGTTTTTCTGCCTTTCTCACTGTGGACTTTCTTCCTAAGGGGGAGCCTTGCATCATGGGAGAAAGGAAAATATTCAAGAAACGCAAGCCAGGAGCTCAGTGTGCCCTGGGCCGAGACTCCTCAGGGACAGTGGTCTCAGAACCCTGTGTCTGTGCTGACTGGGACTTTGAATGGTGAGTCTCTTTATGTCTCATCACCAGTTCCAGTGGGACACTGACTGGCTTGGGGGATGAGAGTGAAGATAAAGTTGAGGAGGTAGGCATGACTCAGCGGGCCTGCCAGCCTGGATGCCTCAGGTCCTGGCCAGATCGGATCTCTACAGCCCCAGAAGGAGGAGGGGGAAGCTTTTCACAGGGAAGATCATTGTGTGTGTCCAAGGGGACTTCTCATCTTCAGTTAGCAGCTGTCCTGGAAAGTCCCCAAGAGGAGGGGCTGGGCATGGAGCACTTAGCGAGCTGCCACCATGGGCAGTCACCTCCACGCTCGTGAGCTCGAACTGTGCTCTTTCCCATGAACGCTCTAATCACCATTTATTTTTTCCTTTCTCTAATGACAACCAGAGAGAATGACTTTGGATCTTACCTCTTAGCTAATGACTCACAAATTTCCAAATATTTACCTCCAGCTCCAGCCTGTCTCTCCTCTTAGATGAGGACATTTGTGTCCATCTGTTTACTCAGCATCCATCTTCCCTTGAATTGGTAACAGGGATTTCAAAGTTTATGTTGCCAAGCAGAGTTCTTCCTGAATGCTCACTATTAGAAGCANAAATATTTACCTCCAGCTCCAGCCTGTCTCTCCTCTTAGATGAGGACATTTGTGTCCATCTGTTTACTCAGCATCCATCTTCCCTTGAACTGGTAACAGGGATTTCAAAGTTTATGTTGCCAAGCAGAGTTCTTCCTGAATGCTCACTATTAGAAGCAGTTTTTCAACTTCTCTTGAGCGCCCCCAACCCAGACCGGATTTTCCAAATTCAGTAAAACACATAGACATCCATTCTGTCCAAATCCCAAGAGAGTTTAATTTTTCCCTTTACCCTCGGGTGCAGGCCGTCCAGAAGTCCTTGCACATCTCTGTTTCCAAAACACATTCCAACACAAAGCACTGCTACCCATGTCCATGGCAATCTGGATCACCTCAACAGTTTACTAGTTCACTCCCTATGTCCATTCTGGTTACCTTGAAATCCATCCTTGTTGTTCAGTCAGTAAATCATATCCGATTCTTTGTGAATCCATGGACTGCCGCAGAGCAGGCTTCCCTGTCTTTCACTATCTCCTGGAGTTTGCTCAAACTCATGTCCATTGAATCGGTGATGCCATCCAACCATCTCATCCTCTGTCACCCCCTTCTCCTGCCCTCAATCTTTCCCAGCATCAGAGTCTTTTCCAATTAGTTGGCTCTTCGCATCAGGTGGCCAAAGTATTGGAACTTCAGCTTCAGCATCAGTCCTTCCAGTGAATATTCAGGGTTGATTTCCTTTAGGATTGACTAGTTTGATCTCCATGCTGTTCAGTGGACTCTCAAGAGTCTTCTCCAGCACCATCCACCCTTAGAAGAAATCAAATTATATTTTAAAAACCCAAGTCAGATCTTATCATTCCTATGCTTTATTTTTTTTTACATTTATTTATTTTAATTGGAGGCTAATTACTTTACAATATTGTATTGGTTTTGCCATACATAAACATGAATCTGCCTACTCCAGTGGCTTCCCCTCTCCCTTAAAATATAAATTTTTTTCTTTGCTCCACTGTAGATTATTGACCCACCAGCACTGTCCCTTAACTTCTTACTATTCTCTCTTCATTCACTGCTCCTTTTGCAGCCATACCACTATCTCCTGCACCCTGATTAACCCAGACTCATTCCAAGCAAAGGAAACAGCAAGCACAGATATTTCTTTCATATCTCAGTATGACTGGCACTGTTGGAGCACTCACACCTCAGCAAAAACCGCAGCTCAGAAATGCCTTCTGAGACCATCTAACCTCACCCCTATCCTGGCACTCTCAGGCACATCACCCCATTCAATTGTCATCTTAGTATTAATCACAAATAGAGAGACTGTGTTTTTTGATTGCTTTATAATTTACCTGTCTTTCCCAAGTAGAATGTAAGTGCTGTGAATGCAGGAATTTTTGACTTTCTTTATTTTTGTGTGCTCAGTGCCTCCCCATTGTAAGGACAAAGCAGTTGTACAGTGTTTCTGAATGTTGTTTCTTTTAGGAGAGGCAAAAACCTTCCCAAATGTGGGAATGAGTGATCTCATTAGTAATTGCGGAGTGATTCCATGCTAATCCCAATTGGATGAATTCTTCCTCTGTGTCATATTCAAAAGCTGAAGTTCCGTTTATATATTTTCATTATATTAATTATAGGTTAAAAGACAAAGCTAAGGGCTCAGGTAACAGCCTATAAACATGGAAGGGGCATGGCTATGACAGAGATGCCTTAGGGTTTTGTTATTGTTGTTTGGTCACTAAGTCGTGTCTGACTCTGTGATCCCATTGACGGTGGCCCACCAGACTCCTCTGTCCATGGGATTTCCCAGACAAGAATACTGGAGTGGGTTGCCATTCCCTTCTTCAGGGGATCTTCCCAACCCAGGGATTGGACCTGTGTCTCTTGCATTGTGGGTGGATTCTTTACCATTAAATGGTGTCTAATAGCTAAATTAAGTCCAAATAGGCACAAAACAGCTGCCCCTGCCCAACAGCCTCCTGCCCTTCATTCTCATTTCATCCAGCTTGTTTCTTGATTTTGTTTGGGAATCCATCTTTCATTTCCTGCTTTCTACTAGGACTATACTGGTAATAGCAAGCAAAGTAGACAATTATGACTGCTCCCAACCTGCTCTTCATCCCTGCCTTGAAAAGCTTGACTTCAGGAGAATCAACCAAATGGACTGTGCTAAGTTGAATTTAATTTGAATGGCAGGATCCTATCTGTGATATTTTTGACCCTTTGGAAACAAAGGCTATTTTCATATTTGGGAAGAATAATTTTAATTATTAACCATAATCCAGAAGAATAGTCATAGCAATATATACACTGACCACTCAGATTTATGGTACATGACATATTGATGTCAACCTGAGTATTCAGAAGGTCAACATCAGCCTTCCTTGTTTCCTTCTGCAGACTGACTCCACATCTTTATGTATGTCATGCCACATTTTCTCCTGTGTCTCTCTGAGTTGTTAGACACTCACCCGTTTTGGGGAAACCTCACAGTCGAAGAAAGAATTGTAACATAAATATTTTTCCTTCAGCAATTACTTTAATATTTACTAGTCTGGAAAAAAAAAAAAAAAAAAAAAAACCCTGCTCTGATGCTCAATTTCTGACCTTAGGAAATTTTTTAATCTCTGCAACTTCACATCCTGGGCTATAAACTGCAAATGAATAACATGTATCTCATTGGGTCCTAGGGAGGAATAAATGAATTCCTATTCATCGTTAATGTGAATAAGGAATTTATCCTAATGGTGTACATGGCTTTTGCTGTTGTGGTTATTGTTAATCTTATACCCCAGGGTTAAGTGGTCCCCATGGTATTTTTTAGCAAGTAAACTAGAGCTTATATATCCATATAAGCACTATGTTCAGAGTTGTACCTTTGGGTGTTATCCATTTATTTCAGTGGTGATGGCTTTGCTTAAACGATTTCTGAATGGTTCTTTGGACACTGCTGTCAAAGTGCATCTATAATGAAGAAGTGGAGGAAGCGAGCCCTTGCTCTGTGGCTCTCAGCTTGCGCCAAGTGCCACCGGGACCTAACACCCTCTAATATCAGTGTCACTAATGTGATATTTTAATGAGAAGAAAATTAGCATCTGGAATATAAATTACTTGACTGAGATCACATAACCTGGGAGAGAGAGATGAGGAGCAAAAGCAAATCTAGCCAAATTCCACGTTCTCTTCTCTATATTATGCTGTTTCTCAAGAAATCAAACAAGTCTTTCTTATTTTTGATTTACTTTATTTTTCAAAAGAAAAAGTCTCCAAATTTGACAATTCTAAAATTAAAACTCATCCTCAAATGATCTAGGTTAACTGCTGGTGATGAGGTTTAATATAGAATGTGCCATTAACTCTAAACCAATGCCAAATCAAATAGTTTAGGCCATTGGTGCTAGAATCGTAAAGTCCACAGAGTTGCAAAAGAGTCAGACTTGACTTAGCAACTAAACAACAATAATTAGAATTATAATAAGTATATGGCATTCAAGAAGACTTTATAGAATTCTAAGAGGAGATATATAAGATATGATACATTTGCCTTTCTATAGCCAATCATGCCTCATTTAAATTTTTTTTTTGTTGAAGGATAATTGCTTTACAGTATTTTCTTGTTTTCTGTCAAACCTCAACATGAATCAGCCATAGGTAAACATATAGCCCCTCCCTTTGAACTCCCCTCCCATCCCATCCCTCTAGGTTGATAGAGAGTTCCTGTTTAAGTTTCCTGAGCCCTACAGCAAACTCCCACTGGCTATCTATTTTACATATGGTAATTTAAGTTTCCGTCTTACTCTTTCCATACTTCTCCCCCTCTCCTCCCCTCTCCCCATGTCCATAAGTCTATTCTCTATGTTTCTTTCTCCATTTCCGCCCTGTAAATAAGTTCTTCAGTACTATTCTTCTAGATTTCATATAATACAATGTTTATCTTTATCTTTTTGACTCACTTCACTCTGTATAATAGGTTCTAGGTTCATCCACATCATCAGAACGGACTCAAATGCGTTTCTTTTTAAGGCNCATAAGTCTATTCTCTATGTTTCTTTCTCCATTGCCGCCCTGTAAATAAGTTCTTCAGTACTATTCTTCTAGATTTCATATAATACAATGTTTATCTTTATCTTTTTGACTCACTTCACTCTGTATAATAGGTTCTAGGTTCATCCACATCATCAGAACGGACTCAAATGCGTTTCTTTTTAAGGCGGAATAATATTCCATTGTGTATATGTATCACAACTTCTTTATCCATTCATCTGTACGTGGACATCTAGGTTGTTTCCATGTTCCAGCTGTTATAAATAGTGCTGCAGTGAACAATGGGATCATGCCTCATATATAAGAAATGAATCACCAGTCTAGGTTCGATGCAGGGTGCAGGATGCTTGGGGCTGGTGCACTGGGATGACCTGGAGAAATGGTGTGGGGAGGGGAAGGTGGGAGGGGGATTCGGGATTGGGAACACGTGTACACCTGTGGTGGATTCATGTTGATGTGTGGCAAAACCAATATAATATTGTAAAGTAAAAAAAAAAAATAATAATAATAATGAAAAAAATGTTTTAAGAGAACAAAAAGAAAATAGAAGAACTTGAGTTTGAGATAAGACAAACACACAAGACTTGAGGCTGGCTTAGTTGTCATAATCTGAGAGAAAAAGCAAAAAAAAAAAAAAAAAACCATGTGACCTAATAAAGTATTTAGGCACTACTTTTGAATATGCGAAAGAGAGTTTGATTTCTGAAATTTCTGGGATTTTTTGCTGTTATGATGATGTCTTGGACAAGCGGCTGAGTATTTACTTTTTAAGTCAACTTCAGTAAGCATAAGTATTAGTCATAAATACAGTTTTTCCATCAAAAATTGTTTGTCAGTCATTAATGACTGTCCTGGAAAACCCATGTATGGCACTAGTTTCATAGTCCTGCTTCCTTCTCAAGGCTCCTTCCTACCAGGAACTGTTAGCTAAGAAATATGAAAAGCCCAGCTTGGTTAGTATAAGCCATTATGCACATTCTACCTAGCTGTTTCCCTAAATCAGATCAGGTAATGTTCATTGGACTGGTCCAGGCAACTTTTAAATCTGAGCGGCAGCAAGGAGTGGAGACTTGGGAGGATAGATTAAATGCCTTGATTCCGGTAAAAAAAAAGTTAAGGAGTGCAGCCTGGATTCACAAAGCAAAGGTATTTTCCACTTGTATCCCTTCTCTACTTGAAGAAGAAAGGCTTTATAGATTTTCAGAGGCAGTTATTTGTTGGGAACCATTACCTGGGTTTGATCCCTGGGTTAGGAAGATCCCCTGGAGAAGGAAATGACTACCCATTCCAGTATTCTTGCCTGGGAAATTCCGTGGACAGGGGAGCCTGGAAGGCTACAGTCCCTGGGATGACAAAGAGTCAGAAGTGACTCAGTGACCAATGCTTCCGCTTTTCATTGACTTTTGCTACTCTTACTCACTATGCAGAGTGGGTGTCAGTGATAAGTACGCAGTTTACATAAATATGGACGTTTCTACTTAACAGCCTCATAAATCCCCCAGCCTCAGGTTTACTGTAGAGAACCTCTCTGAAGCATCCTCCATCGCGGTACTGGTGAGGGGCCAGGGGCAAATCCTCCTTGAGAAGTAAGCAGGCTAGTGGGTAGTCAGAAAAGGGAGAGTAAGAGGTGTCAAGTCTTACGGAGTCTCCTAGGAAGTAGTTGACCCCTGGGAGGTCCAAGTGCATTTGCTCAGTGAGAAACCAGTGTGGACTAGAAATTATGCCTAGCGATTCTCTTTTATTACTTACTCATCCAACCACTCTCACAGCAGTAGTTTTGCTGAGCATCTACTATGTGCCAAGATTTTTAGATGGATAATCTCACTTAATCTCTCAACCAGAAGGAGAGGCTGTTATTTTAGGCATTTTATAGGTGAAGAGATGGAGACACAGAAAATGTTAATATATTTACTCAAAATTATAATAGTCTGACTCCGGAGTCCTAAGTCTCAGTATGTCTTAGTGTTTCTTCCATGTCCAGTATGGCTCCAGATCCACAGAGTGCATTTATCAAGTGGTAATGTAGACAAGTGAGAGGAGGAGACTTGGATATGCCATTGTATATAAATTCAGGCATGTCTGAAATCTACTCAACCTTATTATTCTGTGTGTAGTCCAATCAATTGTATTTTTTCTATAGACAGCACATTGTAGAAAAATCGAAGATGTATAAACCAGAGTTATTGGATGCAAAGAAAGCATGACAGCAAATAATAAAGAGTATAATTGGGTGTTGAATTTCATGATCCAGACCTATGCTGTACAGTATAGTATCCACTAGCTACATGTGGTTATTTGCATTAAAATTAAAAACAACAAAGTATTCATTTCTTCAGTTAGTCATGTATTGGGTGCTTAATGGTCACATGTGGCTAGTGGTTACCATATTGGACAGAAAGTTCTTTAGGACAACATTGGTTCTACCTGAAAGTATTGGGAGTATTCAGAACAAAGAGCCCACCAAGGACTGGAGTAATGATGGAAGGCTTCCTGTAGGTGGTGGTGATGGAGCTATGTAGACTTGCTGCTAAGTAAGTATGAGGAAAATGAGCAGCATATCTAAGAAAGCAGTTATATGAAGGCTGTTGATGCACAGAGGGGTAAGGGCAGATAGGTAGCTTGGCGTTAGATTAGGAGAAATACTTGAGCCATGATTCTTTGGTTTTTCGAACCATTTATGAAATGGTTGGGACATAATTATCTTTCTATTTCTATGGCTGAGTTTAGGCTTATGCATTACAAAATGATGATTTGTTTATTATTAGTCCATTGTTTTTGTTGTGATTGCTTCTCTTTGCTGAGTGTTCATGCTGTGTCTGCTAAAAACCTCTGTCTGATCCCAAATCAACCACACTCTATTGTCTCCTAAACTGAGACAGAGACATCTGTGAAATACTCATCCTAGAGCCTTAAATCCCAAATGGGAGACTGGAAGAACTGGGGATCAGTGAGTCTTGATGGGACTGTGCGTGGTCTGAGAGTAGGATACTCCCTGCCCGTGAGCCAGCAGAGACCATGACTCCTTGGCCAGCTCCACGGGGCTCAGAATGACATCGGCCTCAAAGCCCACTTAAAACTCAGCATTCAGAAAGCTAAGATCATGGCATCTAGTCCCATCACTTGATGGCAAACAGATGGGGGAACAATGGTAACAGTGACAGACTTTATTTTCTTGGGCTCCAAAATCACTGCAGATAGTGACTGCAGCCATGAAATTAAAAGACACTTGCTTCTTGGGAGAAAAGCTATGATCAACTTAGATAGCATATTAAAAAGCAGAGACATTACTGACAAAAGTCCATATAGTCAAAGCTATAGTTTTTCCAGTAGTCATGTATNGCCTGCATCATTAGAGGACTCTTAATTATCGTTAGACTGTATACTATAAACATTGCCAGAATGGAATTCACATTTTTCCTGTTTGTTCCAGGATCCTTATTTTTTTTTCTTTTACCCTTCACCCCACTAATTAGAAAAGCCCACAAGACTTATAGAGAGTCTTAAAAGTATGAGTGTGAAGATGGGGGAGGGTGATCCCAATCCTCTAAACTTATTTTTCTGAAGAATGTCATATGAATTGACTTTCCATCAGCTGCCTGCTCCATTAGTTCACTTTTTAGGTCATTTGCAGTCTGGGGAATAAAACCAGACTGTGTTCATTCATTCTGGATAGACTAGCTCTGCTGTATGCTTCTTTGCTTCCTGTATGAGTTGCTTCATCTGTTTCCAAACCAAGGAAGTTTTCAGGCACTCCTTGCTGAGGCGCTGGGGCAGGGAAGTTTGCCTGATTTACAAAGCCATCTAAATTTAAATGTAAATTACTGTGTGCTCTTGAGATCTTGGAAAGAGACCAAAGCAGGCCAGGAGTGTGTCCCCATTCTGCCCCGCCCAACTGTGAATACTTTAGAAATCTTTAAAGTCTGGCCCACACTGGACAGGACAGTGAGGGCTCCTTATCCTGGGCTGGCAGATTCTTTAGCTTTCATCCACACTGGGTGCTTAAATTAAAGAACTTTAATATTCAGAGGAGGTCATTATCGCATTCCCACTAGGGAGTCTTTAGGATCAGCTCTATTAAAACCTTCTCTTGAATGGATGTGAAGAGCCATGATCTTATCCATTTGAATTGCCTTCAGTTCATTTCCACTTTAATTTATATTCATAAACTCAAGGGTAGTTGACATTGTGTTGGAGGCAAGGTAGCATCTATCAATATTTTACTCACGTCTGGGTTGCCATGGGGGGAGAGATAGTGGAACTGTGATGAAAGCACAGTCACTGGGCAGGAGAATTGAATGATAATTCCAAAATGATGTATTTCTCTTTTTCCTTCTCCATCAACAATCTTTGTAAATAAGCAGAGAAACCTGATTCTTCCTTTTCATCCAGAACCCTTATCTTATGGTTAGGTTCAGTTGAATTTATCCAAACTCTCAGCCCAATAAAGTGGGATGAAGTACAAGAAAGTTCAAGTACAATGTACAAGTACAATGAAGTACAAGAAAGGATGGGGTTCAGTATCAGCTCTTAGGAAGCTAAGGATCAGCTTGGGATGGTAAGATACACTCAACTAAACCACTGACATCATCTCCTCAGATGGACCCATGTGGCTCCTGGCATCCCTCAAGGCAGAAATACTTGTGAGCTGAGATGGTCAATAAATGCTTCAGGAAGAGGGGGCTTAGGCAAGTTTAGGGAAAGCAAGATCAACAGAGCACAGGTATATTTTCAGCTGGCATACAGTATTTATCTATAGAATGGAAATAATCATCCTATCTCACAGGGTTATTTTGAAGGTGGTATTATATAATATGTGTTAAGCGATTAGCATAATGCTTGGAACCTAATGATAAATACTAAAAAGTAGGAAAATTTTAATAATAGCATGGTGGTTGAGAGTACTGACACCAGACTACTTGGGTTCAAAACTTGGCTCTTCTACTATTGGCTACAGAGACTTTGGTCTAATTCCTTTATTTGTGTCCTCATTTCTAAAATGGGAACAGTAATACTTTCTACATTTTAGAGTTATAAGGGGACTAATTGCTTGGAACTGAAAAGAAGCTTTATCAGTGTTAGCTGTTACTACTACTATTATTATTATCATGAAACAAGAGTGGAACAATTAATGTGCATGAGAGATCGAGAGAGGCCTTTGGCTTCCACACTGCAGAGCTTCAGAGAGGCTCTACTTTCTCCATAATTGATAACTTCAGGCTACCTGAGTTTGGGCATACAAGGGCAATAGACCCATAGTACCTGTTTGTAGCATCCAGTAGCTATCAGACAGGAGTCTTATGATTGTGTTGAGAGTGTTTCAGGGGGGAGTTTGGGGGAGATTCTGGCCTCTAGGGGTGATGCCAAAGGCAGAGGACCAAGCATCAGAGAGGAATCGGGCTGGACCACGCAAATGGGCCCAGGCCAGCTGCTATTCCCCTTTGCAGGGTGATCTCCAAAGGACAAACATCCAGCTTGACTTTGGGGACGGGATTGCAGTGTCCTACGCTAATTTCAGTCCCATTGAGGATGGCATCAAGCACGTGTACAAGAGTGCAGGCATCTTCCAGGTGACGGCCTATGCGGAGAACAACCTAGGCTCAGATACAGCGGTCCTCTTCCTGCATGTGGTTTGTAAGTAGCTTGAGCCACCCCTCCCTTACTCTGCTCCCGGTTGACTACTTCTTCTGTTCAGGCTTCCTGAGATCCCTCGCTGAGCTGGAATTGGTATGATTACTACCACAAATGATACCCCCAGTCAAAAGACAGATGTGAGTTCATCCGTGTTGGCGTTTCATGATGCTAAAGTAGACGGATTATTTTGAAAGTTTGGAAAATGTTACCACCTAGTCTCTCCTTTTCAGCTCCACTCTGTTCTGATATAAGTGTGCACATGCAAACACATACTCAGATAAAAGTCCCTTGCATTGGAGGCTGCTAAAATAGAGAGAGAGAGGAGTCATCTGGTTCACAGCCACAGGCTCATTTTCAAGCTACCCTGAGTGAAGGCGGCACAAATCAAAGTAAATTGTTCTCTCCATTGAAAGAGCCAAAGAAGGATTAAAGAAACACATGCCCAAATTGTTTTAAATGTAGAACTAAACACATAAAATAACTTAATTCTTACACCCAAGGTTACTTCAAGTTTATCCCAGATGTCAATAATTCTAAGAACTCCCCAACAGTTTTGTTGCCCTAGAATTTGTTTCATGGCTGTTGGATGTTGCTTGAAAAGTGAAAGTGTTAGTCACTTAGTCGTGTCTGACTCTTTGTTACCCCAGGGACTGTAGCCCACCAGGCTCTCTGTCCATGAAAATTTCCAGGCAAGCATGCTAGAGTGGGTAGCCATTCCTTTCTTCAGGGGATCTTTCTGACCCAGGGATTGAACCCCAGTCTCCCGTATCACAGGCAGATTCTTTACTGTCTGAGTCACCAGGGAACAAACCAAACGGTTGAAGTTCCAAAGTAGTGTGTTAGTCCTGGATGTATTTTGTGTATTTGATATCTTGGAACTTGACTTAGACAAATTGAAACTTAAATATGTTTTAAAAGGTTGGGTTAAGGAAATGTTGTTTGGGGACTGTTATTGGTTTCCTATACTTTACAGTGATAATCATAGGTCTAAGGATTACTGTAATTTTTACTTATATACCCCACAATAGTTTAGAGGTTATGCTATATCTGATGGTCTTCCCAGGTGGCTCAGTGGTAAAGAATCCACCCGCCAGTGGAGGAATCACAGGAGATGCAGTTTTGATCCCTGGGTTGGGAAGATCACCTGGAGGGGGAAATTGCAACAAAACTCCAGTATTCTTGCCGGAATAATCCTATGGACAGAGGAGGCTAGTGGACTGCAGTCCATGGGCTCTCGGTTTTGGGCATGATCAAGTGATTGAGCACACACACTCATACATGCTACATACGGTGAAAATTAAATGCTTTAAAAGAACCTAGGTGAACATAAGAGACACTTTTTCTATTTCTTATTTCTATTTTCCTCAGTAAAAATATAAACAACCTACACTTAAAAAATCCCTGGCGAAGAGTGACCTAGCTGGTCTCCTAGTATTCTGGTTACACTAATAGTATAAGGACCAGCAGCGATGAGGGAAGTGCATAGAGAAGGACCTGGATGATATATCCTCAAAGACACCAAGCTACTGGACCATGGGATAAATGATTTCTTCTCTGAATCTTCTGAACTTCAGTTTTAAAATGGCTTAATTCTAACTGGTACCTTGCTCCATAGGTCTCTTGCAACAATAATAAATAGGAATGACAAATAACACATGCAGTCATTCACTAATTTATTCAATGACTATTTGTTGAGTTCTCAATATATTGCTAGATACTGGGGATGCAGTAATAGAAAGATGGCCCTGCCCTTGCAGAATTTACATTCTGGTGAGGGAGGGAAACCGCTGCTAGGAATGGGCTATCAATAGCCCAGTGGTGATAATCACACCACACCATCTATAATCTTTCTGTGCCAGCAGCACCAGGTCAGAAACACAGGTGGGCAGTGTGCAGGGTGTTTACAAGCCAAGATTAGAGCAAAAAAGACCTGTGTTTGAATACTGATCACATCCTTTTGTGAAATGTTTAATATCTGTCAACTTTCTTAGTCTTTACAAACTTCTGATCCCTCTCCTATACTATTTAGATTATAGTGAGGTCTGAGAATCAAATTGGATTATGTGTATGTGTCAGGGTTCCCAAGACATCCTCTCCCAGGTTTAGTGATTTGCTGGAAGGACTTGCAAATCTCAGCATAGCGTCATACTTCAGACTTGGATTCATTACACTGATCAGCAGAGAGAGATCAACAAAGAGAAAAGGCCTGTGGGACAAAGTCTGGAGGAGATGAAGTGCAAACTTCCAAGAGTCCTCTCCCGTGCAGTCCCACAGAATATGCATAGTTCCTCCAGCAATGAGTCTGAGCAACACGTATGAAGGGCTGTTTACCAGAAAAGCGCATTGCAAACTCAGTGGCCCTGGCTTCTACTGGGGACTGATCAAATAGTCATCCTCTGCCTAGTGTGCACAAAACAGACTTCCTGAGGAAAATACTTTTTTCAGAATAAACCATGTATGTGTGTGTGCCTAGTCTCTCAGGCATATCCGACTCTTTGCCACTCCAAGGATGGTAGTCTACCAGCTCCTCCGTCCACAGAATTCTCCAGGCAAAAATACTGGTATGGGTAGCCATTCCCTTCTCCAGGGGATCTTTGGGATCGAACCCAGGTCTCCTGCTTTACAGGCAGATTCTTTACCATGTAAACCACCAGGGAAGCCCTAGAATAAACCATGTTATTGCATTAAAAAAATAATAATTCTAGGCAGAGTGAACCAGTCCGATCAGCTAGCTGTTGACTGGAAACACTCTCAGAACCAAGTTCCCTTATGACAGAAAAGGGCCAGTCTTACACGTAGGTCTTTTTAAAAAGCAAATTTACTTTCCTCTGTACCAACGACCTGCCCCACCCATGTTCCTAATTCTCCCAAGACTGGACCTTGTCTGCTGGGCACAAAGACCAGTGTACTTCAGTGGCAAAAAAAAAACCCAACAACAAGGAACAGGTTTATATTGTGGGTTATGTGCGTGAAGGAGGAAATGTTCCTTGAAACTTTTATCATGCTCATAATTCCCTCCAAATCAATCATGGCTGCATTTACTAGACAGTTATTATAGTGGAAACTGCTCTTGGCCTCACCTTGGGCCATTAGCTAACAAAAGTAGCTGTTAGCCACCCATAATAACCAATCTTGCACAGATTATTAGATTTTTATTAAAAAGAACACTCTTTGACAGTGAGGATTTTAGGAGTTTCCTGTATTCCCTTCTGAATCCTCCCTGCTCTCTTCTCTCCAATCCACGGTTTATCTCTAGGTGGAAGCCTGGAGCTTCTGGCTCAGGTTCTTCGCTCTAAAAAGCTGTTTAGTATTGTTCCTTGAGATTATGTTTACCCCAAAGTACTTGTCCTGAAACTGGCATACATGTGGCTGTGCTTGGTGGTGTTCTAATTCATCGAGGCTCCACCCATTTTGTGTTTGGCATGAATTTGGTGAGAAGAGGGCTTCCCAGGTGATGCTACTGGTAAAGAACTCACCTGGAAATGCAGGAAACGTAAGAGACGCAGGTTCAATCCCTGGATCAGGAAGATTTCCTGGAGTAGGAAATGGCACCCCCTCCAGTTTTCTTGCCTGGAAGATTCCATGGGTAGAAGAGCCTGGCAGGCTATAGTCCATACGGTCACACNTGGACTGCAAGGAGATCCAACCAGTCCATTCTAAAGGAGATCAGCCCTGGGATTTCTTTGGAAGGTGTAATGCTAAAGCTGAAACTCCAGTACTTTGGCCACCTCATGCGAAGAGTTGACTCATTGGAAAAGACTCTGATGCTGGGAGGGATTAGGGGCAGGAGGAAGAAGGGACGACACAGGATGAGATGGCTAGATGGCATCTCGGACTTGATGGACGTGAGTTTGAGTGAACTCCGGGTGTTGGTGATGAACAGGGAGGCCTGGCGTGCTGTGAATCATGGGGTCGCAAAGAGTCAGACTTGACTGAGCAATTGAACTGAACTGAANAGGGATTAGGGGCAGGAGGAAGAAGGGACGACACAGGATGAGATGGCTAGATGGCATCTCGGACTTGATGGACGTGAGTTTGAGTGAACTCCGGGTGTTGGTGATGAACAGGGAGGCCTGGCGTGCTGTGAATCATGGGGTCGCAAAGAGTCAGACTCGACTGAGCAATTGAACTGAACTGAAATTAGAAGTGTGTGATGACAGATACACAGTACTGTATATAAGAAAAATAAGCAACAGGGATTTACTGTATAACACAGGGAATTACATTCAATATCTTATAGTAATCTAGAATAGAGAAAAGGATCTATATATGTATGTAGATATGTATGTATAACCAAATCACTTTGCTGTACTCCTGAAACTAATGCAATATTATAAATCAACTTTACTTCAATTAAAAAACAGAAGCATTGACCTTGAGGATAAAGGGACTCTATTCCCATCATGGGGAGAGTGAAATCTGAATGTGGGCATGAAGAAGGACTCAGAGGTGTTAAAGTAAGACCCAGCTTTCTCGTCTCCCTCTCAGGACATGGCCTGGTCAGGGACCCCTTCCCATTGCCGTATTCTCTTCCACAAAGATCGATAAGACAAAAACAGCAAAGAGAGTTTAACCAGATGAACTCCTAAAATTGAGTAAAGAAATGAAAACTAGCCAGCATTTTTTCACACCTGTATTTTTTAAATTCCAGCCCACAATCAAACCATACAAAAATAATTAAACAGACTTACTAATTGAAAATAATTAAGCCTTTAGCCAAATGTGTATCTGAAGTGACAGGTTTGAAACTATCTGTTGGAAGAAATCTTGAAATGCTGTATGCCTAGAGTCAGCTGAGAAAGCTGTAGGCAGAGAGTGTTTTCGCACTGTAGATACACATATTCTTCAATACTCTGTTGATTGTTCACAAAAATACCATCTGGACAGTGGCAAGCAGGTTTGGCTGATCTCCTCATCTGATCGCAGTTCCTATCCAAACACCTTTTCTCCCAATATAAATTTACCTATGACATAGCAGGTATGAATGAGATTCACAATAATGCCCACTCTTGTAAGAGAGACTTTAACCCGGTGATAAACAGGAGCCATGATGGTGTGGTAGTGGGAGTGGAAACAGTGTCAGCCCATACCTAATTATATGATACTTTTAATATCCTCATATGTTCTTATTACTATAAGGAAGGCAAAGGACAGTGTAACAGCCTATGTAGGGTCAAAGTTCTGTAAAATAGAAGAAAAGGTCATACAGCCAAAATTAAATAGGAGCAGAAGTAAAAAGTATCTTTCTGCTTTCTTTCCTTTAAACTGAGCCATCTCCCAAATAACCAAGGGTGTCATTAGTGAAGGCCTGGTGGCCTGGAAAATGCCTCATCCATGAGAAGAACTCAGGGTCCCAAGGATAAAGAGATGTCTTTGCTACAGCTGTGACCTTTAGTTACTTTAGGCTCATCAACATTATCATGTTGGAAACCAGAAAATGTGTTCCAGCAAAGTGTGGGCAGGTAACTAGAACATTTTAGTTGGATCTGGTGAAGCAGAAAGGATGTAAGAAAGGGAAAAGTGGAGGAAGGGAGCAAAGGGAGGAAAGGAACTGGGTAGGAAAAAAAAGAAAAGGAGAAAGAAAGGGGTGAGGGTTGGGGAGAAAATCCCGCGGAATTAAAAAATTACATATCTGCCCCACAAATGCGCTGCTGACTCGTTAACATTTTTCTTCAGCGTTTTCCTCCTATCATGTTATTTTGAAAATGAATTAAATTAAAATTCTCACTTAGCATGCATAGAATGGATTCCAATCTATTCTCTTACTTGCTAGTTTAGAACTTGAGACTGCTTACATCAGTTTTCTGAGGAGCAAAAAATGAAAGTTTGGTCACCTTTTGGCAAACAGCTTTTAAAATTATCATTATTTGGGAACCTGGCATTTATTTCTCTTCAATTTAAGGAGACAGGCTTTTTCCTTTTTACAATGCAGCCCTACCAGCTTCTGAGTTACACCCACTGAGTGTTGCAGATGACGGGCACAATGGCCAATTGTTGAACAAGATGGAACCAATTAACAATTGAGGATAATGGCAGAGCCCTCCATACAATGCACTGACCCCCAATCATGATACAGGCTAATCGGCAGATATGCAAGAGATTGCTCTTTCTCTTCCTATTTTTTGGCTAAGTGTCCAGTAAACTAGCTTTGTCCTTAGATTTGAGGTTCATAAGCATATGTGGTGGAATCATCAGATGGAAGTTAAGTTCAGATGTCACTCAATCTGAAGTCCAAATTGAGTTTCCTGTTGTTTGCAGTGCTTCATTTCACACACACACACACACACACACACACACACACACACACACACCTCAACATTTGTGAGTTTGCGATTGTTGTTTTATTATCAGTTCAGTTCAGTGGCTCAGTCATGTCCGACTCTCTGCGGCCCCATGAATTGCAGCACGCCAGGCCTCCCTGTCTATCACCAACTCCCAGAGTTCACTCAGACTCGCATCCATCGAGTCAGTGATGCCATCCATAGGTGATGGTAAAGATAAAGAATCTGGGAATGTGAGCTTTTGTTTATTTCGGGGATAGAAACACTGACATTGTTTTCCTTGTTCCCTTAGGTCCTGTGGAGCATGTTCATCTCCGAGTTCCATTTGTTGCCATAAGAAATAAGGAGGTCAACATCAGTGCAGTTGTGTGGCCCAGCCAACTGGGGACTCTTACGTATTTCTGGTGGTTCGGCAATAGTACAAAGGTTTGGTCCTTATCAATTAGTATCTGCTTAGATTTGACCCTTTCTGATTGGTATCTGCTTAGATGATCCCATGTTTTAACTTCTATTTGATGCTGGGAACACAGGGGGACGTGGGCAATAATATAATGAAGCTTGGAGTCCATGTCAATGAATATGACATACCTTCCCACACCAAGTTCATTCCTATAATAGGGGAACTTCAAATATCCTAAGGAAGAAAAGATTATACAAACCTGGTTGTTCTTGCTCCTCTGATCAATTTTTTCTAATATTCATTTTTCTCTGTTTTGTTTTAATCCTAGCCTTTCTACTCATTAGGTGTATAATATCAAGAAAGTCATTTAATGGTAAATAATCAGCCTGCAATGCCAGGTGACCCCAGTTCAATCCCTGGGTTGGGAAGATCCTCTGGAGAAGGGCATGGAAACACATTCCAGCATTCTTGCCTGGAGAAGCCCATGCAGAGAGAAACCTGGAGGCTACAGTCCATGGGTTGCAAAGAGTTGAACATGACTGAGCAACTCACACACACACACACACACACACACACACACACACACACACATCGAGAAAGTCACTTCAGTTCAGTTCAGTCGCTCCGTTGTGTCTGATTTTGTGACCCCATAGACTGCAGCACACCAGGCCTCCACCAGGCCAACTCCCGGAGTTTACTCAAACTCATGTCCATTGAATCAGTGATGCCATCCAACTATCTCGTCCTTGGTCATCCCCTTCTGCTCCTGCCTTCAGTCTTTCCCAGCATCAGGGTCTTTTCAAGTGAGTCAGTTCTTCGCATCAGGTGGCCAAAGTATTAGAGTTTCAGCTTCAGCATCAGTCCTTCCAATGAATATTCAGGAGTAATTTCCTTTGGGATGTACTGGTTGGATCTCCTTGCAGTCCAAGGGACGCTCAAGAGTCTTCTCCAACACCACAGTTCAAAAACATCAATTCTTTGGTGCTCAGCTTTCTTTATAGTCCAAATCTCACATCCATACATGACCACAGGAAAAACCATAGCTTTGACTAGATGGATCTTTGCTGGCAATGTAATGTCCCTGCTTTTTAATATGCTATCTAGGTTGGTCATAGCTTTTCTTCCAAGGTGCAAGTGTCTTTTAATTTCATGGCTGCAGTCACCATCTGCAGTGATTTTGGAGCCCAAAAAAATAGTCCGTCACTGTTTCCACCGTTTCCCCATGTGTTTATCATGAAGTGATTATGATGTTAGTTTTCTGAATGTTGAGTTTTAAGCAACTTTTTCACTCTCTTCTTTCACTTTTATCAAGAAGCTCTTTAGTTCTTTTTCGCTTTCTGCCATCAGGGTGGTGTCATCTGCATATCTGAGTTTATTGATATTATGCCTGAAAATCTTGATTCCAGCTTGTGCTTCATCCAGCCTGGCATTTCGCATGATGTACTATGCATATAAGTTAAATAAGCTAGGTGACAACATACAGCCTTGACATCCTCCTTTCCCGATACCAGTCTGTTGTTCCATGTCCAGTTCTAACTGTTGCTTCTCGACCTGCATACAGATTTCTCAAGAGGCAGGTCAGGTCGTCTGGTATTCCCATCTCGTTAAAAATTTTCCACAATTTGTTGTGATCCACACAGTCAAAGGCTTTAGCATAATAAATAAGATGCACAAAGGCAAAATGGTTGTCTGAGGAGGCCTTGCAAATAGCTGTGAAAAGAAGAGAAGCAAAAGGGAAAGGAGGAAACAAAAGATATACCCATTTGAATGCAGAGTTCCAAACAATAGCAAGGAGAGATAAGAAAGCCTTCCTCAGTGGTCAGTGCAAAGAAATAGAGGAAAACAATAGAATGGGAAAGACTGAAAATCTCTTCAAGAAAATTAAAGGTACCAAGGGAACATTTCATGCAAAGATGAGCACAATAAAGGACAGAAATGGTATGGACCTAACAGAAGCAGAAGATTTTAAGAAGTGGCAAGAATACATGGAGGAACTGTACAAAAAATAAATACTCAGTTGCCATGTAGTAATTTCTTTTAAAAAGGAATGGAACAATGCCGGTTTTGTTTGTTTGTTCGAGATGAACAAATAGAACTTCAGCTCTTGTATGATAAGAGTAGGATATGATTCATTCCTGCTCTTATTGTAAAGTAAAAAATGTTTTTTATTGAAATAGAGTTGATTTACAGTATTGTTTAGGGAAGTCCTGCTTTTGTTTAGGGAAGCAGCATTATATGGTGCTAAGTAAAATGAAGCACCATTTAATGGTGCTTAGTAAGAAAACTGAGATCATCGAAAAAGCAAGAGAGTTCCAGGAAAACATCTACTTCTGCTTTATTGACTATTCTAAAGCCTAAGCTGTGTGGATCACAACAAACTTGGAAAATTTTTCAAGAGCTGGAAATACCAGACCACATTACCTGCCTCCTGAGAAATTTGTATGCAGGTCAGAAAGCAACAGTTAGAACTGGACATGAAACAACAGACTGGTTCCAAATAGGGAAAGGAGCACCCTGCTTATTTAACTTATATGCGGAGTATTCATGTGATATGCCGAGCTGGATAAAGCATAAGCTGAAATCAAAATTGCCGGGAGAAATATCAATAAGTTCAGATACACCGATGACACCACCCTTATGGCAGAAAGAAAAGAACTAAAGAGCCTCTTGATGAAAGTGAAAGAGGAGAGTGAAAAGGTATGGCTTAAAGCTCAACATTCAGAAAACTAAGATCATGGCATCCGGTCCTATCGCTTCATGGCAAACAGAAGCGGAAACAATGGAAACAGTGAGGGACTTCACTTTTGGGGGCTCCAAAATCACTGCAGATGGTGTTTGCAGCCATGAAATTAAAAGACGCTTGCTCCTTGGAAGAAAAGTTATGACCAACCTAGATAGCATATTCAAAAGCAGAGAATTACTTTGCCAACAAAGGTCCATCTAGTCAAGGCTATGGTTTTTCCAGTGGTCATGTATGGATGTGAAAGCTGGACTGTGAAGAAGGCTGAGCACCAAAGAATTGATGCTTTTGAACTGTGGTGCTGGAGAAGACTCTTGAGAGTCCCTTGGACAGCAAGGAGATTCAACCAATCCATCCAAAAGGAAATCAATCCTGAATATTCATTGGAAGGACTGATGCTGAAGCTGAAGCTCCAATCCTTTGGCCACCTGATGCGAGGAACTGACTCTTTGGCAAAGACCCTGATGCTGGGAAAGATTGAAGGCGGGAGGAGAAGGAGACGACAGAGGATAAGGTGGTTGGATGGCATCACCGACTCAATGGACAAGAGTTTTAGTAAACTTCAGGAGTTGATGATGGACAGGAAGTCCTGGCGTGCTGTGGTCCATGGGGTCACAAAGATTAGGATATGACTGAGTGACTGAACTGATTATATGGTGGAGAGTATATGTACTGTGGGATCAGAAAGAAAAGGGTTAGGTTTCTAGCATTGCTGCATGTTGTTTGTGTGAGCTTGATCAAGTGGTTCAACCTAACATTTAATGCTCTCAACTGAAAACTGAGAGACTAATACCTATGTCATCTTGATTTTTGTCAAAACTAAGTAAAATAATCTGTATTTCCCTGGCATAGATTAGGTACTCACTAAATGATGCCTTTTTTTTTTTTTGGTATAAAATATGACAGATAGGATGGGTTGATAAAAGACAATTAGATTTATGGAACACCAAGGACAATTTTCTGTTTGTATCATTTGTGCTGTGTACTTTTAATTTCTTAGTATAGGCTATGATGCTTTTGCATTTCCACTGTTATTGTTCACTGGGACAATAGGTAAGAAGTTAGTTAATAAGATGCCCATTTGGTACATTAGAGTCTTGAAGCTCCCTATGTGAGATGAGCATTCTAAGGGCAAACACCTGGTTACCTCTTGAGCCAGAACCCAGGTGTCCTCACTCCTGTCTATACCAGTACCATTCTCAGCCCCAGGATGCTTTCTTTACATCACCCAGTTTGTCTCTGGGAGCTCACAAACTGAAGTGAAGTGAAAGTTACTCAGTCATGTCCAACTCTTTGAAACCCCACAGACTATACAGTCCATGGAATTCTCCAGGCCAGAAAACTGGAGTGGGTAGCCATTCCCTTCTCCAGGGGATCTTCCCCACCCAGGGATCGAACCCAGGTCTCCCAAATTGCAGGCAGATTCTTTACCAGCTGAGACACAGGGAAGCCCAAGAGCTCACAGACCCTAAAATTCTGCTTCAAACACTAGCAGACATAAACATGGTGAAAGAAAAAGAAAAAGTTTTCTGGGAGGAGAACATCTGAAAGAGAAGGATTTTAAGTTCATTTCACCTCAGAGGATGTGAGGTTTGCGCTGTCCAGCCAGGGAGTTCTTTTCTCATAGCGTTTGTTCACCTGTGGACTTTCCAGGGAGATGACTGTGTACAGAGGGCAGTTCTTGGCCATCATAAACACAATGATTCACTCAACTGCCCACAAGGAACTGAGGACAGTGTTTCTCTGTGGCACCAGTGATTTTCTCTGTGTGTTGATCCTGTGACCTGAAATACCAGACAGTGTGTAATAAATATTTGATCTATGGAGAAGTGGGCAGTGTGATTGGAGAGTCATTTCTATTTCTCAGATAATCATCGGTGTTAGTTTGAAGCTCCATGTAGTTTTCTCTAAGTCAAGGATAATAACATCTAATCCATCAACCTCACTGAGAGTTATTATTTGAAATTATCTGCCTCTCTAATTTATATTGTGCCTTATTATGAAGGGGAAATTTTAAAATTGCAGAATGCCATTATAGTTTTATTTCTTTTTAATGACAATGACCTGAAGTATTCCTTTGGTTAAGAATTCCACCTATAATGAGCATAAAGTGTTGTAAAAATACTTAGATATCAAAGATTCTACTGGTTGGTTTTTGTTTTCAAAGAACCAAGAGAATGAGAGTACATTGGAAGCATTCAGACAGAGTGATATTGAAATGAGACAAGCCTGGCTTGGGGTCCTGATACAGGTTCTTCTTTGTTCTATGTCTTTGATCAAATCAGGTAATTTCTCTGTGCCTCAGTTTTGTTCATTGTAATGTCAGAGTAAGGCTAGCAGAGACTATCATTCTAGTATTGCTTTGAAGATTAATAAGGAAAGGTACTTAAGTGCTTAGAACATATCTAAGCTCTTGAATATATCAGTCACTGTTGTGGTTATCCTTTGTATCAGTGGGATAGACCTCTTGGGGGGCAAATCTGACATGGTTCCGCAGATTTCCCTCCCACCTCTAAGCATGGTTATTCTGCCTAGTTAAAAAAGGTGTATTTTCAGTGCTTTTTCCAGCATCAAGATGGAAATACATTAATGTGGCCATAGTGCTGAAAAGTTGATCCAGTGAGAATTTTCCTGGCAAATGAGTTTCTTTGGGTGGTTGTTGAGTGCTCTGAGTGTCAAGCTACTTGGCTACCCTTGATAAACAAACTGATCTTTGAAAGGAGTGGATATTAATTTTGAGCATTTATTTCTACCATTGTCTTTATATACATTATTGTATTTAGTCAGCAGAATATCACTGATGAAAGAGAAATTGGCTAGCGTGTGTATATCTGTGTGTTGTGACCAGGTGAATTGGACAGTTTCACCCTAGTGGTTGAATTCAGTCAACCTCCCAGTAAGAATCAGTTAAGGGTCTTCCCTGGTAGTTCAGTGGCTAAGACTCCTCTCTCCCAATGCAGAGAACCTGGGTTCGATCCCTGGTTGGGAAACTAGATCCCTCATGTACAACTAAGAGTTCACATGCCACAGCTAAGACCTGGTGCAGGCCAAACAAATATATAAATAAAATTTTTATTTAAAAAAGAATCAGTTGACTTCCCCCCAAATATTTATAGTCAACCCTCTGTTTGGTGCCCTTAGGAATAGAAGATCGCTTTGTCTCTACCTTCAAGCAAATTACATTTCTGATAAGAAGGCTCGATGAATACACACACAGTTATTGATCAAGTATGATGATGTATACATAAATGGAAGAGATCAAATGTTCCCAAAATCCAACTGTAGGCCCATATACCTTCAAACCTATTAGCAGATGTGAAATTATATCAGGAGTTCCGTGAATCTTTCTCAAGAACTTGTATTTTGTGCTAGCTGTTATGAGGAACACAAAAACAGTATAAATTTCATTTGTTCCCCTTAGTGAGTGAAGTCGCTCAGTCGAGTCCGACTCTTTGCAACCCCAAGGACTGTAGCCTACCAGGCTTCTCCATCCAATGCGATTTTACAGGCAAGAATACTGGAGTGGGTTGCCATTTCCTTCTCCAAGAGATCTTCCCAACCTAGGGATCGAACCCAGGTCTCCCACATTATAGGCGGATGCTTTACCATCTGAGCCACCAGGGAAGTCCTCTATTTGAGAATATGGGGTTAACATCCAAGAATAGATACTATAAGCTATGGTAATAGGAATATAACATTATTGGCCCAGCCAAGCAGCTTAGGGGGTGATGGATGCAGGGCTTCTTGGTCTTAGAGCAAGTCGTGCATGGAGCTGGTCCTAAGCTGGCATTGAAGGAGCAGTAGAATTGGGGCAGAAAGGAGGGAAGGGATTTGTACGCAGTGATAAGGCTTTGGGTATGGTTTTGTTCTGTGTAGATTGATTCTACAAAAATGGGATTCATTTGGGATGAAAGGCATAACAACTAAAATTGGAGTGGATAGGTGACCAGTGGCTTTAAATGACACAAATGAATACATTTTATTTTGTCATAGAAATTCATATTTAGAAGAGGATATTATAAGATAGTGGGCTTTCCAGGTGGCTTAGCGGTAAAGAACCCACCTGCCAGTGCAGGAGACTTAAGAAAAGTGGGTTCGATCCCTGGGTTGGAAAGATCCCATGGAGGAGGGCATGGCAACCCACTCCAGAATTCTTCCCTGGAGAACCCAGTGGACAGAGGAGCCTGGCCAGCTGCAGTCCATAGAACTGCACAAAGTCCGACTTGACTGAAGCAGCTGAACATACATTCACATTTTATTGTGGAAACTGCTAAAACTTAAGGGAGATAAGCATAGAGATTGCGTAGTCTGTCTAATTTGGGAATGGCAAGTTTTTTTTATCAAGGTATACATTTAAACTGTGGACATTTTATGATATTCTATGTTGATTTACTGTGGGGAAATGGTTTAGGCTGCACCCACACATTTCCTTGAAGCTCCCGGGTCCATTATTCAGATGGATATCTTCTAACTATGTCGTCTCTCAAGAGCTTTGCTGATGTCTTGCTGGGTTTACTGGATAGTTATGTGACCTGTTGCATATGAGGGATTCTTTGTGGGCAGGGATGTAACCCACAGCCTCTGCAGGCCATGAGCCTTGCTGCGGGCTGTCCATGCAGCTTGGACAAAACACAGAGAAGGCAATTGGCCGCGTGTTGGATTTGTGGGGCTCTAAAAGGCCAATTTGCTGGGATTAACAGAGGTCTGGCTTAATAAATGTGTCTGCTTGCCTAATAGATTTAGTAAATGAACCTTAAAATACTTGATTTAATTTAGTGTTGTGCACTAGACATGGGTGGCCAGTGAAGAACTCAAGAATTCCATGGAGTGTTCCAGCTTCACAAGGGAGGTGAAATCAGCCATGATGCCATAATAGCTGATAAAAAAAACAAAAGCAATTTGAAAAACAAAATTAGCTTCTGTCATCTCTCTAGCATGGAAGCCTGTGGTCTGCTACCCTGGAGGCCAAGTGTGCTCATTTAACACAGTTTGCTGTGGCTCACAGCCCTGACTGGCTGGTGGGATGGCATGCTCCCTCCCACCTCAGCTGGCATTTCCTTCCTTGGTTCCTGGATCTGCTAGGAAAGCTGCCAGAGGAGAGAAAGTCAGATCTGCTGGAACGGGAGGAATCCCTCTCCTTTTAGGTTGCCCAGCCCAGTGACCTAAGTCTAAGACAAGAAGAGTGTGCAGAGAAAAAAGAATAGGGACCACATAGACCCCTGAGTACTGAGGGTGATGTGGGAGTAGTGCAGATTCCTTGAAAAAAAAAAAAAAAAAGTGAAAATAGCTCAGTTGTGTCTGACCCTTTGTGACCCCATAGACTATACAGTCCATGGAATTCTCCAAGGCAGAATACTGGAGTGGGTAGCCAGATTCCTTGAAGAGACCACCATTAGGGAATAAAGGATACTGATGGTGAGAGGTTGGAAGAGATTAGAGATAGCTGAGGGCAGTAACCAAAACAGAAGGGTAATGTGATATAGTTGTGGTCAGAGAGAGCAATTTATGGAAGCAAGAAAAACTAAAACACATCAGTTATTCCTTTGCTGTTTTGCTTCTCTCCCAAAATTTTACTATTAAAAACTTCAAACACAAATTAAAAAATGAAATAATTTTACAGTGAATATTCATATACCTACCACCTATAGTCTACCATTGGAGGAGGGCATGGCAACCCACTCCAGAATTCTTGCCTGGAGAATCCCATGGACGAAGTACACATAGTCTATCATTAACATCTACTCTGCTTGTTTTATGTCTATTTATCTGTCCATCCTTTATCCAGCCATCAACTGATCTTCATTTTTTAAAATTCATTTCAGAATAAATTTCAGACACCTGTATGCTTTATCCTAAATGCTTCAGGCTACGACTCATTGGCTAGAGTTCTTTACTTGTTTACACTTTTTCCTCCATGGAGGTATGAAATGTATCAATCATGAAGTGGACAGATCTGAAGTCTGTACTTCCTGAGTTCTGAAAAATACACATACCTATAACCCAAACTTCTATCAAGATATATATTATTAGCATTGCTTCCAAAAGTTCTCCATACCCCTTCTCAGTAAATTCCCACCCCAAGCCCCAGAAGCAACCACTGTTTTTTCCCATCATGAATTAGATCTATCTTTTCCATTAATAGAACTTCATATCATACCATATGAATTCTTTTATATAAAGTTTCTTTAATTTCTTGTGGTTTTGAGGCTCATCCATACTCTCATATATATCAATATTTGCTTTTTTATTTTGTTGAATGCATGCACTTTGGCTTGTTTATTCATTTTCCTATTGATAAATTCTTCTAGGTTCATTTCAGTTTTTGACTACTATGAAAGTAACTGCTATGAGCATTTCCTTCTGTTTGTGGATACATGTTTTCTTTTATCTTGACTAAATTTCCCAGACTGCAATTGCTAAGCTATAAATATAAAATAGCATAATTATCTTGGGAAAAGTATTACAATTTCTTATAAAAGTGAACTTTTTGCTCCATAGTTGCACCATTGTACATCCCATCAAAAATGTATAAGAGTTCTAGTTGCTCCACATCCTCAACAATATTTGTTATTATTTTTAAAGAAATTTTTGTCATTCTGTTGGGTATACAGATGTATTTCATTTTCCTTCCAAAGAAAATGACTAAGGTAACGAAACAGTTGAAGGCATGCTGACAGGCAAGCCCTAATGGGTTGACTAGTAGGAACTACAAAATTAGCTGAAAGCCATTCATTAATTCTGTGTGTTCTTACTGCTGAGTAAGTCCTTACAACTTTAAGCTAAGGCCCACCGTGGGGACAGACTTTTCCCAAGGTCGTTCATTAAAATAGTAACAGAGCCAGAATTTCAAGTCTCTGTTCTTGTTACATCAACGATGGCAACTCAGTGGCATACAGTTTTCCTTTATTCCATGGCCATGGCCAATATTGCCGTGTTAAGCCTGACTTGACTTCTCAACACTGGACACTACACAGACCACCATTGTTCTGTTGGAGTTGATGTCCATCACAGAACCTACTTGTGCCTCATTTGTGGTTTAATTAATGAGTTCACACCCTTGTGCATATCATCACAGAACCATAAGTATGAGGAAGCATGCTTGGACTCTGGGCTTACTCTTAGTTAATAAAAAAGAGTATAACTCTTTCCACACTCACTTCTTTCTTTCATTTAGCAAACAGAGGAGAAAGGGTGTCAGCAAGCTTAGGGCAATGTCTAATCCTGTCCGACTCTAGCCATCAGCTTGGTCATAAAATAGAGCAATAGAATTTTAAAGCTAAGAAATCAGATTATTGTTTCAGAGGCCCAGGTGAAAATTCTGAGCTAGAAAGGGATTTCGGTTTTGCAGAAGGGATGCTGTAGTCTGAATGCTGCATCTGTGAGTCTCTGCAGCATCTAGGTGGACAGACGTGCTGTGTGAACACTGGCTGATAGCCACATTCTTAAAAGGCAAGTCTACGCATCCTCACAGCTGGTGACATCACTGCTCTATCCTGTTGTCATCCTAACCCACAGAGACGAGATGGGGTCTGCTCACCTGCACTTGTGACGTCTATTCATGAGCTGCCTTAGAAAAGCCTCCTACTAGAGTGCCCTACCTTGCAAACACCAGATAGCTTGAGAGGACATGGGCCTCCAGATAACCACTGAATAATGACACTGTAATCTCAGACTCTGCATTCTCTTCTCTCCAATAAGCCCTTGCTTCTACTGAGATCCTGATTTCTAAGGGAAAGCATGTGCTTATTATCTTTCTCTCTTTATCTTTGGCAAGTCCCTATCTGTTATGATCAGGGAAAGAAAACAAGAAAAGAAAAAGATTAAAAAATGAGCACAGATATGCATGTTTATCTGTTTCCCAACTTATTTAAATTGTTAGAAATGCCTTGCAATGGAACACACAGATGTGATAAAACAAAATGTCAATCATATGACTGTATATACAACTTATATATGGATTCTGCTAGATGTAAGACAACATGCCAAAGGCAGGTAGGTGATTCAGAGATAAATAAAATATGGTCACTTCTCTGAAAAATCTTGCAGCCCAATGGAATACATGATGATAATATAAATCACACAAAATATTAGAGGAAAAGAGAAAATGATCACCTATTCCCACAGTCACTAGGAATGGATTACCAAAGGTGCTTCTACTTTGCCCCAGGAGAAGTAACAATGATGGACAAAATTCATGGTGCCCAGTCTTATCTTCATCTCTTAGAATTAGCATTTTACAGTGCATTTCAAGTATATTAATATGCTTCCTGGATACTAGCTATATAATTTAGAAAGCTGTGCAATTTTTTTTTTTTTTTTCCTTCTTCAAGTTAGGATCCCTTGGGGATATGCAAGTACTATGCAGATTGGTGACAGTCTGAGATTTACAGGAAAGGAGGGAATCTGATATTCCCATAAAGGACTAAGTAAGTGTTTTGGCTTCTCTCTCTTAGCCCCTCATCACCTTGGACAGCAGCATTTCCTTCACATTCCTGGCAGAGGGAACTAATACCATCACTGTCCAGGTGGCCGCTGGGAATGCCCTCATCCAAGACACAAAAGATATTGCTGTTCACGGTAAGCCCTGTGATGCCCCTTTCTGCCCTGTGAGCCCCTCCAGCCACCTGAGTGGCACTCACTGACTGCTTTGGAAATTGACCAGGCCATGGGAAAATTATGTAGGTCCACAAAAGGTATCTAAAGGTACTTCTTTACTTGTCCTTGAATAGATACTGAGATTGTTAGAGAAGTAGGTACAGATAAGCATTGTTTGTCTTCTGTGATATGTCTGCATCACAACCTAATGGTCTCATTAAACAGGGATAAATCATAAGTTGAAGAGATGCTGAGCTAAAAAGACTATCATTGAAGCATCTTGATCTGTTGAACCGCCAAGGTATCTATAACACACACGTAGCATCCATTATTTGTGAGGTGCGAACCAGTGATTTCAGAAGCTGGAGGAGTTACAGTATCTGCTCTTGAGGAACTCATAGCTTAGGTACTGAGATGAACTATACATAACCAATGTGTTTTGTTTGTTGCTGGAGACTAACATCTTTCACTGCAAAGGATAAGAATAAGGCTAAGGATATAAGGATAAAACAAGGCAGGAAAGTGGTAAACAGAATCACAATTCTTTTCTCAATCCTGGAGGACCATTCTTAATTATTAAGTTAATTTCAATCAAACTGAGCTTCTACCACCATTCAGTGAACCTCCCTCAGACCCTAAAAACAGCCACTATAGGAAGAAAAAAAAAAAAAAAACCTAGAATAAAACCCTAGAAAAGAGGGTTTTCTGGAAAGTTATACTAAGGTATGTGATCCTGACTCATACTAAGTTATGTGATCCTTTGACTCAGTTAATATCTTCCACTTCACCCTAGATGAGTGCCTTTTCCTACAACTCTGCAAACTTGAGGTTCAGGCTCTCTCATTGGGCACCTGAAAGACTTTAAACATTTTTATTGGAGTGCAACTGGGAGTTTGGGGTTTGTAGATGTAAACGATTACATTTTGAAGGGATAGACAATAAGGTCCTACTGTATAGCACAGGGACCTATATCCAGTCTCCTAGGATAAACTATAATGGAAAAAGAATATAAAAAAGAATGTATATATGTATAAAACTGGGTCACTTTGCTGTATAGCATAAATGAGCACAACATTGTAAATCAACCACACTTCAACTGAAAAATTAAAATACAGAGAAGTACACAGATCGTGTTTCAGCTTAATGAATTACCACAAAGTGGACAGACCTATGTATCTACCAATCAGATCAAGAAACCAAATGTTACCCACAGCCTACATACAGTATTTTGACCTATTTTCTAACCCCCTGAGGCAGTTTCTAGCAGTATTGATGGAACAAAGGGAAACACAAGAAAAAGCTCCTTTCTAATCTAGCTCAATTTATTAATGCTTAATTGTTGCCTCTGCATGATACTACCTGTAGCACCAAAAGTCTCCTCTTCCTTGAGTTCCACAATTATCTTGCATTTTGGATGTTTATTTACAAGAAGAAATTCTTAAGATTAAAAAAAAAACAAAGTGGTAGGAGCACAAACCTACTTCCAGTAGGTGACTTCCAGTCACCAAATCCCACTTCATTTAGAAGCCAAGAGACAGGCTGAAAAGACAGAATTAGAGATGAGGCCACATGGAAGCCCTTTTCCTAAAGCACAAAGATGGTGGAGTCTTCCCACCTTATCACGTCCTCTCTCAGCCTCACTCACACACGCTCTCTCCTTGCAGAATACTTCCAGTCCCAGCTCTTATCTTTCTCTCCTAATCTGGATTACCACAATCCTGACATTCCAGAATGGAGGCAAGATATTGCCAATGTGATCAAGCGGGCTCTGGTGAAAGTAAGTTAACTTTATCTTTGTTTAAATCTTCATGAATAAAGAACCAGATGGTGTGGTCCTGGAGGCGTTTTCATGGATTCAGACCACCATTCTACAGTTAAATAAAGATTATTGCTCTGTAAAAAGAGAGAGAAGGGTAGAGGAAATGAAGGATGGAAAAGAAAGATGGAGAGATTCAGAAGAGAGAGATGAAGACAGAGAATCAATCCCGTGTTGGAGGATGAGAAATTGGCACCATCTTTCTCCTACATTTTTCTAAGACAGGAGATGGACCCCTTTAATAAAATGATTGATGGGCCACTGCTTAAGTATATACTAATGTCGTTCAGTTTAGAGAGTTTTTGTTGTTGTTGCTTTTTTAATTAATTTGTTTTTTAATTGAAGGATAATTGCTTTACAGACTTTTGTTGTTTTCTGTCCAACCTCAATATGAATCAGCCGTAGGTATACATATATCCCCTCCCTTTTGTTGTTGTTTTTTAACCAGACAATCAGACTTCAAGATTTCCATTGACCAGATGTTGCAGTCAGAAGGTGACAAGCTAGGAGTTAGAGCATGCCAGCAGACTCTAGGGTGAGAGTCAGCACCGAGCCTGGCATGCTGCAGTCTGTGGGGTCACAAAGAGTTGGACATGACTTGGCAACTGAACGATAACAGCATATTTTCCTTAGAGCAAGTTGAAATGGTGTTGTTAGCCATTTGCTCAGACCTAGGCACTAGAGTATGCTGCTGCTGCTGCTGCTAAGTCGCTTCAGTCGTGTCCGACTCTGTGCGATCCCATAGACAGCAGCTCACCAGGCTCCCCCCGTCCCTGGGATTCTCCAGGCAAGAACACTGGAGTGGCTTGCCATTTCCTTCTCCAATGCATGAAAGTGAAAAGTGAAAGTGAAGTCACTGAGTCATGTCCAACTCTCAGCGACCCCATGGACTGCAGCCCACCAGGCTCCTCCATCCATGGCACTAGAGTATAATGATGGATAAAACATGGTCAGTTCAAATTTAAGTCTAATGTGCAACTAGGTCTATGAGAGAGACATGGCCAGCATTTCAAAGGAGCATGGAGAAAAGTGCAATTCACTCTATCCAGAGAAGTTCAGGCTTGACACATATTTGTGATTCAGTAAATACTTGTGAACTAGTAGAATAGGCTTTGGAGGGAATACTTGAACTCTGTTTTAAAGGATAACAGTAGTTAACAGAGAGAGGATGATGTCTCTCAGGTACAATGAAAGCATGTGCAAAACCATGGTCTATGGTAAGTACAGCATATTTGATAAGTGGCAGTTTATTTTAGCCAGTCTATAAGTTATAAGGGCAGGTGTGACTGATGTTATGCTGGGATGGGATTGATCATTTTGTGAAAGGTCTGAGCAGCTAAAAGGGGTTTTGACATACATCCTGTAGGTTCTGGGAAGTGTGACATGTGTTCTTTCTTTATTATTTAGGTAAAAAAAAAATATTTTATTTATTTATTTTGCTAACAAAGCAAGAGATTTTATTGGGAACTGGTGCCTGGGTGGAGAGCAGTAGGGTAAGGGAACTCAGGAGAACTGCTTTGCTAGATGGCTCGCAGTTTCAGGTTTTATCGTGATGGAATTAGTGGCTTTATATTTCAGACACCCAATCTTGTGGCAATACAGAGGATAGTCTCTAGAGGTGGGAAGTGAATAGGGTAGGGGATGATTTCACAGGAGATGACCTGTTAAAAGACTACTGGACTTGTCTAAACCAGATGTAATAATAAAATCCTGAAAAGGAAAGATCCAAAGGCTAACTTAACCTGTTGAGAAATAGAATTGGTGACTAATAAAATGTAGTGTGAATGAGAAGGAAGGAGAAGCTTTCTGATTGTAAGAGTAGGAAAGAGAGGATTTTCCTTACCACTGATCAAGATGGCAACTGTGTAGGAGAAACATACTTGGGGAGCAATAATGATTTGGTCTTTTATATGAGGTTGGAGTATAACCAAGAGAGTTAAAGATATGATTGGAGATCAAGTGAGGTTTCTCTAGGAGGTAGTGAGGCTGGAACTGAGGCCATGGAGGTCTTTAAGTCTGCCCCCACCCCCCAGCTACCCTGAGAGGGAGAGGGGGCAGGGCAGAGACGGATGTTGATGCTTTCCAAGGTAAAGGAGAAAGATCCAGGGAAGGACACAGAAAAGAAGCTACCAGAGAGGAAAAATAGATAAAACATAATAATATAAGAGCATTCCTGTGAGGAGCTGTCTATAAGAACCATACTTCCTATCTGTTTACAAAAACTTGTTCGAAGAGAGGGGTAAAAATGAAATTGATTGTATGCCTTTGACTATGAGACATCTAGGGTTGGGCTGGATTTGTATGATTGGAGTTAGGTCCTTGCACATTCCCTGAGTGATACACCCTGCGACCACTCTTCCCTGGGACGTGGGGTCACGCCTGCCAGGACACTCCTGAGTTTATCCCATTTTCTCCATTGGGTGATTATCTGACCTCAGTCTGTTCTCTGAGAATTACTTCCCCTGCCTAGTTAGAGTAGATCCATCTTGCCTCCCAGCAGGGAACTGAGGCATCTGGCAAAACCTCCTCGAACTCCCTGAAGATACCTCCCAGCTTTAGGGGGCTTTCCAGGCTTCTGACTGCCACTCACTAGCTCTCTGCAGATTGGCACTCTCTCTTTCCTTCATCACATCCCTGAGAGTCAACACCAGTCTCTAGTCCAAATACGAATCGGAATTGAGCTAATGGGGGACAGCCCCTCCACTCATATTCAGTCCAGTGTCTGTTTATCCCTTCCTCACTATCAGGCATCATTTGGAACAGTGAGGTAGCCATAGAGACCACCCCCCCCCTCCTCCGAGTATCTGGGCAGACACACAATAAGACCCTACTAGAGAAAAGACTGTAGCAGATAGGCATACCTTACTGTGGGCATGATCTAAATTCCTTTCGTGGGAATCTGAAGTGCTAGGAGCAAGAGGCTGACTTGGAATAGGTCATTGAAGGTGAGATAGTCAGGGGAGACTTCTAGGAGTAGATGGGTATTTCTGCCAAATCAAAAACTGTATTTATATATGTGTATATCATATTTGAATTGACAAAAGATTAGTTCTGGATAAAAGACTTTCAGGAGACACATAGGAAAGAATAGGACTACTCTTTACAGGGAAGAATTCAGAGTTTTATTTTCCTGAGGATTTTACCTTCAGATGGAAGCTTACATTTAGTTTTCATCAAAAAGCAATATAATCCTTTTACTAAACCCTCAGGAACAGAAAAATTCGTTTAAAATTTCAACGTCTTAGCTCAACGTTTAGTGTCTTGTTTTATTTGTCATGTGTATACATTTTTATTTTTATAGAGTTGTAGCCAAGGAAATGTAAAGAACTAGATCAGAATACAGCTCTCATTAAGAGTTTTTCCATGTTGTCTCACTGTGCTAATTATCATCTTTATGGTAGCATAACTATTATTTACTTAATTTTTTTGAATATTTAATATTTTCCCATTTATTTGATCTTATAAGTAATGTCATGAGTGTTTCTTCCTCCAAATGGCCTTTCCTATATTTTGGATTATTTCTTTAGGACGAACACTCCAAGTTACAGTTTCTGAATGAAGGATCTGAATATGTTTAGGACTTTACAGTAAGCCTTTTGAAAAATAAATTGGCAACATGTATCAATTTCTAGTGCTGCCAGCAACAGTTGAAGAAACCTCTTAATTGAAGCTGCACCAGTATTAGCTACTTTAACTTAATAAAAAATCCTGCCTTAGTAAGTGAAAACAAGAACTGCTTCGCTCTTTTTTTAATTAGCATTTTCCCGTGTTTGTTTATAACTTCTTATTCTTCATTTGCAGCCAGTCTGTTCATGTTTTAGCCAGAAGCTCTAGTCTTCTTGGTGTAGAAAAATGGAAAATATGGGAGGAGCTTTTGCCAATGTTGCCAGCAAACAATATTTTGCAGATCGTTCATAGTAGTATTTTAGTTTCATGAAAGATGTGTGTAAGAGCAGAGGAGATAGAGAAACTAATTCTCTGCTTAGCAGTTATAGGGAAAGCAAAAGGAAAGCCTGAATGTATATTGGAAACTGTGCCTTAAATGCTATATTAAAAATGCATAGTAAATATCCTTGTTATTGACTTGGGGAAGGCTGGATCCTCCAGGACCCTACTCTTCAGTCACAACATCTTTGCAGGTAACCAGTGTCCCAGAAGACCAGATCCTAGTTGCTGTGTTCCCTGGCCTCCCCACTTCTGCAGAGCTCTTCATCCTTCCCCCCAAGAACTTGACAGAGAGAAGGAAAGGCAATGAAGGGGACCTGGAACAAGTAAGTGAAAGAAAACTTGGCTAGGACACTCTCCTGTACCACCCTCTAAGGGAACACAAAGTATTTCTAGCCCAAAAGGTAGATTGAACCCTTTCCTATTTGTCCACCAACCTGTCACTCATTGTCTGGCACCAGGGCTTTGGAAAGCAATCAGCTTTACCCAGAAGAAGCACAAATGCACAAACACTGGAGCATTTAGCCACACAGGAAAGTGAAGCACTCCTGAAATCATTCATTCCAACAGTTGCCATTCTTGCAACTTGCTCATGTCTCCCAGCTAATGAGTTGTCCTGGCAAAAAGAGATGGGGGTGGGGTGGGGGGTAAGGAGAAGAATTTGAGTTTCCCTGTCTATTTCTCAAAAATGTGCTTCCTGTTTTGAAAGATCCTGGTCAACAGAAGTTCTGCTTCTAGGAAGAAAATGAACTGCTTTTAAACGTGTGTCTTTGGAGCGAGATGGATTGCCTCATCTTGCTTTGACTAAGGAAGCAGCGTTCCCCAAAGGGATCATGATTTACTGTCTTTGTCAAATGGCATATAGCTCTTATGATCTGCATTCCTGCCTAGAAGTGAAGGTGGCAGTGGTCCCATGTTACCTCTCTCACTCCCTGGTTTTGCTGGGGTCTTACTTGACTGGGCTTTGCTTTACCTTCCCATATCTTCCTGTGATGACTTAGAAATAGAAATAAGCGGGAAAGAAGCTGCTAAAAACCAGCAGGAATCAAACACATTTGCTCCCTTTAGAAATAATCAGTGTACAGACATCTTCCAAGTGCCTCTGCCACTCACCTAGCTGTCACCCCGTCCCACGTTGGGCACAGTCCACCAAGAGCTGCACAGATGCCATCATGGTCAGTTTCTCTAGAAACGAAGTGGATCCTTGTGTTACAGGGCTGCATGTTGAAATCGGCCAGATATAAATTCAGCTTCTCAATGCATACATCCATTTTACAAGGCCTCTTTATTCTGAAATAGCAAGTGGCATGTGTGAGCTATATTTGGAAGCTACACTATCCATCCACTTAGATAAATAGGTAATTATGGTGATGAATAGCGGCTGTGATATTAAGGCTCGGACAGCGAGATAAGAGTTGGGACAACAGCCTCAGCCTGCCTCAGCTTTCATGTGGGAATTACACAGTGATTAAATCGATGTTATGTGTTCTGAGGCTTGCTGGGGAAAAGTAAAGAGGAGAAATTATCCCATAAAAAGGAGGCAGCTTCTGCTTTGATGTTCGCCTCCCATTGTCTCTAAAAGTGACAGCAGAGGAGTGGGCTGTGCGGTACCTGCCCGCTTTAATCCTGGCAGGGGCCTCTGTTCTCTGTGTGTTGCTTGTTCACATTAAAGAACGAATGGTGGGTTGACTCTCTTTCACTGGGACCCATAACACGTCTCTCCATGGAAAGTCGTACAGGCTTGGATGAAAAGACACTGAACTGGGAGTTGAAGGAAGCATCTCTGTCTGTTGTCAACTCAAATTCCCCAGGTGACTGTGGACCCGCCTCTGTCTCACTCTCCTTTCCAGTAATAGCAAAAAATGCCAACTTGTCCCTTGGCTTCACAGGGCTCTAGGGGCTGGGAGAACCAAATGGATAAAAATGTTCCAGTATCCTGTCCTCTCATTGAGTAGGCTATTTTTTTTTTTTTTGCCTGAAACCTGGTTTCTTTCTCCATGAGGGGCACCATCACATGACATCACTTCCCATGCAGCTTCTCTCTCTTTTTTTCCTCCAGATTGTAGAGACTCTGTTTAATGCTCTAAACCAAAACTTGGTCCAGTTTGAGCTGAAGCCAGGGGTGCAAGTCATTGTGTATGTCACACAGCTGACCTTAGGTAAGTGCCTGAAGGCATACGGGGTGAGGAGATGGCTATGATGATCTGATATCCTGAAGATAAAATGGAGGAGATGGTTACCAGACACCTTCTGATAAGTGCTCATAAGTGGCTTTGTGTAGTGATGGCAAGGAAAGACTAATTACATCCTTCTTGAGGTCTCCTGTTAGGGTGGCAAGAAGACATCTTTAGAAGTGGCTTTGCTATTGAATTCCTGGATGAACTTTAGGAAAACCTACCATTTCTTTGGGCCTTGACTTTATTACGTTTCTTATGTATAACAGTTTAGTTCTCAATCTCCCTTAATTTCTACAGTTATCTGATTCAATGAATCTTGATTGGGAGACCAAATCAAATAACTTTAAAACTCCCTTCAATTTATAATGTTTAAATCTAAGTGAAAAGAGGGACTAGTTCTGGGTGGATGATTTATGAAAGAAATTCTAAAAAAGCATGTCCCATTGGACACCCACCTTTGGCTCTCTGGAAAAGCCTATTTGCTAACTGTTTCTAATTAATGAAAGCTTTATATGTGCCCATCCAGCCATGTTTTATCAGAATTGACGAGAGGAAGAAACAGAAACACTCTATCACATTGACAAGCACTCAGGTTCTTTTCTAAGAAAAGGAGCATTCACACCCCATTCCTGCTCCCCTTGCTGAGTGCAACTTACAGCAGGAACAGCAGGTTTCCCCAGGCAGAGGGAGGAGTGTACTTTCCTTAAGAAGCTGTGATCAGGGCACCATCATCACTGAGGCCAAGCTTCCTCTGCCCAGACAGCATGCAGGGCAATCAGAGGCTGTATATAAGGTTGGAGACCCGCTGGCCTCATTCTCCAATGGAGACTCCCCCCAGCTAATAGCTTCCGAATGAGCAAGTCTGTTCTTTCCTCCTAGCTCCGCTGGTGGACTCTAGCGCTGGGCACAGCAGCTCAGCCGTGCTTATGCTCTTGTCGGTAGTGTTTGTCGGCCTGGCTGTGTTTTTGATCTACAAGTTTAAAAGGTATGTGCTGCCGTCACTCAATTTTAGGCATGGGGCTAGGTTCCTGGGGGCTGATTCTTCCTGTAACTTACATTGCTAAACTCATCCCAAATATGTGATATTAACTGTCCCTGAAGCCTGTATTTGGCCTTGGGAAAGAACAGGAAATGTTTTAAGGTCAGAGAGTGAATGGACTTAATATGAATCTCTCCAGTTTATAATTATGTTGAATAGGGAGAATGAAGTGGCTTGATGGTAAAGAGTCTGCCTGCAGTGGGGGAGACGTGGATTTGATCCCTGGGTCAGAAAGATACCTTGGAGAAGGGAATGGCAACCCACTTCAGTATTTTTGCCTGGAGAATTCCATGGACAGAGAAGCCTTGCAGGCATCGTCCATGGGATCACAAACAGTCGGACGTGACTTAGTGACTAACACAGCACTAGGAAAATGAGGGGTAGCCTGTGAAGTCAGTTTCTTTTCTTGAAGAGAAGTTTGAGGGGTTTTCAGATCTCATTTAAATTTCTATAGTAGGGTCTCAATATTTAGGAGACCTTTTTCTACAGCTTACCACTCATCTAAGGTGACTAAGTAGAGAAATGTGTGTGTGTGTGTGTCCTCAGTTGTATCGGACTCTTTGCTACCCCAAGGACGGTAACCTGCCAGGCTCCTCTATCCATGGAATTTTCCAGGCAAGAATATTGGAGTGGGTTCTATTTTCTCAGTTCAGTTGAGTTCAGTCGCTCAGTCGTGTCCAATTCTTTGCGATGCCTTGAACTGCTGCAGGACAGGCCTCCCTGTCCATCACCACTCGCGGAGCTCACTCAAACTCATGTCCATTGAGTCAGTGATGCCATCCAGCCATCTCATCCTCTGTCGTCCCCTTCTCCTCCTGCCCTCAATCTTTCCCCAAATCAGGGTCTTTTCAAATGAGTCAGCTCTTTGCATCAGGTGGCCAAAGTATTGAGTTTCAGCTTCAACATCAGTCCTTCCAATGAATATTTAGGACTGATTTCCTTTAGGGTGGACTGGTTGGGTCTCCTTGCAGTCCAAGGGACTCTAAAGAGTCTTCTCCAATACCACAGTTCAAAAGCATCAATTCTTCAGCGCTTAGCTTTCTTTATAGTCTAACTCTCACATCCGTACATGACTACTGGAGAAACCATAGCCTTGACTAGATGGACCTTTGTTGGTAAAGAAATATCTCTGCCTTTTAATATGCTGTCTAGGTAGGTCATAGAGAAGACAATGGCACTCCACTCCAGTAGACTTGCCTGGAAAATCCCATGGACGGAGGAGCCTGGAAGGCTGCAGTCCATGGGGTCACTGAGGGTTGGACATGACTGAGCGACTTCGCTTTTACTTTTCACTTTCATGCATTGGAGAAGGAAATGGCAACCCACTCCAGGGTTCTTGTCTGGAGAAACCCAGGGACGGGGGAGCCTGGTGGGCTGCCATCTATGGGGTCGCACAGAGTCGCACCCGACTGAAGTGACTTAACAGGTTGGTCATAACTTTTCTTCCAAGGAGCAAGTGTATTTTAATTTCATGGCTGCAATCACCATCTGCAGTGATTTTGGAGCCCCCCAAAATAAAGTCAACCACTGTTTCCCCATCTATTTGCCATGAAGTGATGGGACTAGATGCCATGATCTTAGTTTTCTGAATGTTGAGCTTTAAGCCAACTTTTTCACTCTCCACTTTCACTTTCATCAAGAGGCTTTTTAGTTCCTCTTCCTTTTCTGCCATAAGGGTGGTGTCATCTGCATATCTGAGGTTATTGATATTTCTCCTGGCAATCTTGATTCTAGCTTGTGGTTCCTCCAGCTCAGCATTTCTCATGATGTACTCTGCATATAAGTTAAATAAGCAGGGTGACAATATACAGCCTTGATGTACTCTTTTTCATATTTGGAACCAGTCTGTTGTTCCATGTCCAGTTCTAACTGTTGTTTCCTGACCTGAATACAGATTTCTTAAGAAGCAGGTAAGGTGGTCTGGTATCCCCATCTCTTGAAGAATTTTCCACAGTTAATTGTGATACACACAGTCAAGGCTTTGATGTAGTCAATAAAGCAGATATAGATGTTTTTCTGGAATTCTCTTGCTTTTTCGATGATCCAACAGGTGTTAGCAATTTGAACTCTTGTTCTTCTGCCTTTTCTAAAACCAGCTTGAACATCTGGAATTTCACGGTTCATGTATTGTTGAAGCGTGGCTTGGAGAATTTTGAGCATTACTTTACTAGCGTGTGAGATGCATGCAATTGTGGGGTAGTTTGAACATTCTTTGGCATTGCCTTTCTTAGGGATTGGCATAAAAATTGACCTTTTCCAGTCCTGTGGCCACTGCTGAGCTTTCCAAAATTGCTGGCATATTGAGTGCAGCACTTTCACAGCATCATCTTTCAGGATTTGGAATAGCTCAACTGAAATTATATCATCTCTACTAGCTTTGTTCGTAATGATGCTTTCTAAGGCCCACTTGACTTCACATTCCAGGATGTCTGGCTCTAGGTGAGCTATCACACCAATGTGATTATCTGGGTCATGAAGATCTTTTCTGTACAGTTCTTCTGTGTATTCTTGCGACCTCTTCTTAATATCTTCTGCTTCTGTTAGNGGAGCCTGGTGGGCTGCCATCTATGGGGTCGCACAGAGTCGCACCCGACTGAAGTGACTTAACAGGTTGGTCATAACTTTTCTTCCAAGGAGCAAGTGTATTTTAATTTCATGGCTGCAATCACCATCTGCAGTGATTTTGGAGCCCCCCAAAATAAAGTCAACCACTGTTTCCCCATCTATTTGCCATGAAGTGATGGGACTAGATGCCATGATCTTAGTTTTCTGAATGTTGAGCTTTAAGCCAACTTTTTCACTCTCCACTTTCACTTTCATCAAGAGGCTTTTTAGTTCCTCTTCCTTTTCTGCCATAAGGGTGGTGTCATCTGCATATCTGAGGTTATTGATATTTCTCCTGGCAATCTTGATTCTAGCTTGTGGTTCCTCCAGCTCAGCATTTCTCATGATGTACTCTGCATATAAGTTAAATAAGCAGGGTGACAATATACAGCCTTGATGTACTCTTTTTCATATTTGGAACCAGTCTGTTGTTCCATGTCCAGTTCTAACTGTTGTTTCCTGACCTGAATACAGATTTCTTAAGAAGCAGGTAAGGTGGTCTGGTATCCCCATCTCTTGAAGAATTTTCCACAGTTAATTGTGATACACACAGTCAAGGCTTTGATGTAGTCAATAAAGCAGATATAGATGTTTTTCTGGAATTCTCTTGCTTTTTCGATGATCCAACAGGTGTTAGCAATTTGAACTCTTGTTCTTCTGCCTTTTCTAAAACCAGCTTGAACATCTGGAATTTCACGGTTCATGTATTGTTGAAGCGTGGCTTGGAGAATTTTGAGCATTACTTTACTAGCGTGTGAGATGCATGCAATTGTGGGGTAGTTTGAACATTCTTTGGCATTGCCTTTCTTAGGGATTGGCATAAAAATTGACCTTTTCCAGTCCTGTGGCCACTGCTGAGCTTTCCAAAATTGCTGGCATATTGAGTGCAGCACTTTCACAGCATCATCTTTCAGGATTTGGAATAGCTCAACTGAAATTATATCATCTCTACTAGCTTTGTTCGTAATGATGCTTTCTAAGGCCCACTTGACTTCACATTCCAGGATGTCTGGCTCTAGGTGAGCTATCACACCAATGTGATTATCTGGGTCATGAAGATCTTTTCTGTACAGTTCTTCTGTGTATTCTTGCCACCTCTTCTTAATATCTTCTGCTTCTGTTAGGTCCAGACCATTTCTGTCCTTTATTGAGCCCATCTTTGCATGAAATGTTCCCTTGGTATCTCTAATTTTCTTGAAGAGATCTCTAGTCTTTCCCATTCTGTTGTTTTCTTCTATTTCTTTGCACTGATCACTGAGGAAGGCTTTCTTATCTCTCCTTGGTATTCTTTGGAACTCTGCATTCAATTTGTATATCTTTCCTTTTCTCCTTTGCTTTTCACTTCTCTTCTTTTCACAGCTATTTATAAGGCCTCCTCAGACAGCCATCTGGCTTTTTTGCATTTCTTTTTCTTGGGGATGGTCTTGCTCCCCGTCTTCCGTACAATGTCATGAACCTCCGTCCATACTCCAGGGCATCTTCCTGGCCCAGGGATCAAACCCATGTTTCTTGCATCTCCTGCATTGGCAGGCGGATTCTTTGCCACTGCCCCACTTCAGATGTTAAACAGAGAAAATAGAGCGGAAATCTGGTTCCACACATGCACGTACATACTTGCATAGTGGTTATTATCCAGTATCTCTGTATGAACTTGCATGCAGAAGTATACATTTTTTAATCCTCCTCCCTATTTTTCCTATTTCTAAAGGTAAATAGATCAGAAAAACCAAACCCCACATGTATTCAAAATTTATTTTTGAAGACTACAGGAGGGGTGATATAATAGGATAGTCATTAAAAACATGAAATTGAAATCAATAATTCTGTACCATTATTTACATAATGTAATGCATCTACAAAGCATATACTGGTTAAAAGCATGAACTCAAAATCAGACAGACTCAGTTTTAGTTTAGTGCTTGCAACCTTAGGCAGTCGAATCTGCCTCTCTAACTAAGCCTTCATTTCCTCATGTGTAAAATGGAAAAGCAATAATACTTTATAGGTTTGCTACATGTTTTCAAGGCAAAAATATCGATATCTAGTACATAATATGTGCTAGATTTCATGATTCTTCATGAAAAATTTTATAATTTCATGATTTAAAAAAAAAAAATCCTGAAAGCTAAGCTGTTTTGAATAACAGCGTGCCTCCAGAAGGTGACTCCATGTCACAAACTGGCACATTGTAGGCTCATATGTATCAGTGGCATAGAAAGGTGCATCATAGGAAGTCTGTGTAAAGTAAAAGTATCATTATTTATTGTCAGATGAATTTTGAAACTATAGCTTTGGAATTTTTCTAAACTCCAAAGGCAATGCTTTTAGATTTTGGAAGAGATCAGTGGTAAACATGCTTCACTCTACCTTCCCTTCCCCCAGCCCCTGTCAGCTTCCTGCTAGTGGATTTCTCAGGCTTAAAAAAAAAAAAGTTTTACTCAGTGTACATCTAAGCACTGGCCAAACAGCAGGAATCCTTCAACACTCTCCACTAGAAGGACAAAGTGGGGTTTACCGTCCTTCTCAGTATATAGACTAATGGTTGAGTTCATGCCCTCTTGGATCATGATGTGTCAACACACCTACCATGTTCCATTTGAATAAAGGAAAATCCTTCATATCCAATTAGCAAAGATTCAATATATTAATAGAGATGGCCTGGTCAGAGCAATACCTATTTAGGGAGCTACTTCAGTTACATACAAAGCACATTTTCATTCATTTAGGGATTTGGGTTGGGGGACGCCTGGTGGCTGCTGGGGCTTGAAGATCAGCTAAACCAAATTTATCACCTTCTGGCTCCTAGAACTCCATGTTTGCTGAGAACAGGGGCCAGTAGAAGTCCTGCAAAGAGGTATTTGTGTCAGGTGTCTCTAAATTAAGGCAGAGGTATCCTGTGACTTAAGAAAACTTTCTCTTCTCTTGTAAGTGAAGTGAAGTCGCTCAGTCGTATCCAACTCTCTGACTCCATGGACTGTAGCCCACCAGGCTTCTCCATCCATGGGATTTTCCAGGCAAGAGTACTGGAGTGGGTTGCCATTTCCTTCTCCAGAGGATCTTTCCTACCCAGGGATCAAACCCGGGTCTCCCGCATTATAGGCAGACGCTTTACTGTCTGAGCCACCAGACAGTAAATGAAAGTAGCTTATTAATGTAGCTATCTCTTAATGTTCAGACTTTAATACTTGAATCTATGCCAGGTAATAGCATTTCTGAATTATTCTACCTCTGTAGAATAATTAAATACCAGCCAACCCTTTCTTAAATACCAGTCAACCCTTTCTATGTTCCTGACAGTGAATTAGGATACAGGAAACAAATACTAGTTAAAATGTATAAACAATATGAGTCAGTTAAGAATAACCAATCATCAGTTAACTCTTATTTTCTAGTCACTTTTTCTGGAAGCTTTTCTTCCAGTGCCCAGCCTGTTGGCTGAGGTCCTGTTGGCTCTCCCTTTATTTCTTTGTTCTCCTTTCGCTCTCGCTACCTACCTGGAACTCCAATGATGGCTATATGGAGGGTACCTGGCCTGCCAGCAAGTAAAGGTCAGGTCCTTATCCATGGTTCCCAGAGTCTCCTTTGTTTCTTTCATTTCTGTCCAATGGAACTTTCTGCAATGAAGAAAATTCTTCATGATCTCTACTGCCCAACACAGTAGCCACTGGTATGATGAAAAACTGAATTTTCAGTTTTATTTAACTTTAATTAATTTAAAGTTAAATAGCTATAGCTGACTAGCAAACACTTGGACAGCACAGGCTAGGGGAAGTGTCATTCTCTTTGTTTCTAGAACACTCACCAGGCTCTGTTTTCAGACCCCAAACTTTCTCTCTGCCATCTCCAACATTAATTCATTAAGCCAGTAATTCATTCAGCAAACATTTCTCGAGTGCCTGCTCTGTGCCAGGCATTGTCTACAATCTCAGCATCCTAAGTGGTCACTTAATAAAAGGGGAATCAAATTCTTTAAAGGAATCTTGGCGATCATAGTAACTCTTTTCTCCTTCCTCTGTTAAGGGACTATATTTGATCTTATTCTTGGATAGTGACTGCTATTTTGTAATATCTTAGGCAATATAATAAAAAATCATTTTGTAAAGGCTTTTATTTTCTGAAAATTCTGCCTAATAACACCTTCTTTTTAGACTGTAGATTTGCTTTTTTCTTATTGTCCAAGAAAACTTTTGAGTTGTTGTATTTTCTAGTGTTTTTTTTTTTTTTCCAGTAATGCTTTCATGATAGTGTGAAGCCTACTCTGCTTCTTCTAAATTCTTCTCACAAGCTTCTAACACTTAATCATAGTTGGAACAAACAAATAAAAGCTGAAATTTATATAGATGATTTGGATTGATCCATCTTACTCCTCTTATTAAGATTCTCTTATTTAAACTTATATGAATGTATAGCTCAGGATGTGCCTCTAAACTTCGTTTCCCACCATTCTTTTCTGCAAAGTGGGGTTTAGTCTTGACTTATAGTCTCAAAAGTCTTATAGGTGGATGTGTCAAAAAAAATGAACAGCAATTTGAAAAAAAATTTAAATGCTGTCAATTGTGACATAAAATTCATTCTCTTCCAAACATCTATTAAAAATATTGAAAAAAGTGTGCTTTCAGAGAGGCAAATAAGGTGAGCAATCTTTATAAGGGCAAGTATATCCAAATTCTCACAGGTATCAATCATTAAAAAAGCAGGGAGAGGGAGACAGTGATCTCTGGCTGAAGCTCTGAAGTACCCAGACTTGTGTGATCAGGAGTGGTTTGACTGCCCCAGCACCTAATAAATATTACAGTTGATCCCAACATTCATGAGTAATATGCACTTTTATGATTAGAGGAAATCTAAGTCATTAGGCTGCCTTTCTATTTAGATAAGAAGAAAGTAAGGGCTAGCATGAAATTTTAATTACTCACATTAGGAGAGCCTGTGGTTTGCTGCCTCACACATAATCTATTCATTTAAGGTTCTTGTAAATTATATTAAGCTAGTTTAGACCAGTAGGAGTCAAGGGACACTTCCCTTAATGTATGGAAAGCAGCCATTAAAAACATGAAAATTGGATGTCAATGAAAGGTAGAAACTGTCCATGTTTCAAACATATTTTGAGGGCTTTCTTTCCAAATTAGCTACAGAAGACCTTGTTAAATGCCCACATTCTACCTTGTTGTGGGGTTGAAGCAGGGAAGGGAATGTAGGTGCTTAAAAATACAACTGGTTGGCACTAGGGCAACAGAGTGATTCTGCTTCACACTTTCACAGAATGTTCTGTATTGGGATCGGTGTCATATATCTTGAGTTTTAATAACATCTATGCCAGTAATTAACTTCATGAAAATGTCTGAACCTCAGGCCAATTTCCCCACCATTTAATGAGGTAAGACAGGGCTCTTCTACCTGTAGAATTCTAAGTTAGAAGTGTGATCTTTTTGTTTGAGGGCATAGTAATTGAATAGGCATTAGCTTTGAGGCCATTTATCTATTTATTCAACAAATACTTACTGAATATAAACCACATCCCAAGCACAATGTTAAGTGCATAGCATTGAAAATTGAAAACGTTGACCTTGCAGACATGGGGCTTTAGTGGGAGAGAAAGACAGAAAACAAGTCCACATACATGGCCTATTCCATCACTCTAAACCAATACCCTGTTCATTTCTTTCACAGACACCATCCTGTTATTACACATTTATGGTGGGAAAGTTTGGGTGGTCAGGAGAGGCCTCTCAGAGTGGCCTATAAGCCAAATTCTGATGGGCAAGAAAGACACTATCACAGAAAGAGTAGAAGGTGTTTTACAGAGGCAACAGTTTATTCAAGGTCCCCAAGGTGGGGACAAGCCTGATGCATTAGAATCTTGAAACTCAAAGATTGGGTTTCAGACTAGCAGCATCAGCACCAGCTGGGAACTAGGCCGAAATGTAGAATTTCAACCCATCCTGTTCAAACCTCTAGAGCAACAAATGCATTTTAATGGGAACCTGGTGAGGCATAAGCACATTGAAGTTTAAGGAGTGTGGGATTAGAAGAAATCAAAGGAGGCTACAGAAGCTGGTGCGCAGTGGGTTGGGAAATAACAGAGATGGGTCAGGAGATAAGTACTCCTATAAGATTTCAGTCTTAAGCTGCCTGCTTCTTCAAACTTGAGTCTGTCTGCTTTGTTTACAAACCTACTACTTTGGTGTCTTTGAAGGAAGTTGCTTCTCTTAATCCTTACCTTAGATAGCATCACTGACTCAATGGACATGAGTTTGAGCAAACTCTGGGAGACAGTGAAGGACAGGGAACCCTGGTGTGCTGCAGTCCATAGGGTTGCAAAGAGTTGGACATGACTTAGTGACTGAGCAGAGAAGAGCAATCCTTGCCTTAATCCTCTCCACAATCCTAAGAGAAAGCTATTGTTATTCCTGTTGAACAGATGAGGAAACTGACTATGGAAGTATTTACCATCCTTGGTCCACGGATGGTGTTCTGAAAATGGTAGCAGTGGCTATAAGTCTTTTATCTCCTCTCCTATTTATCAAGGAAACCCATGTGAGTTAATTAAATGGATATAAACTTAGAAAAAGCTGTCTTTTCACTATGATGCCACCTCATAGACTCAAAGTTCAGCTCCTTTATAAATGTAATAAATGGTAAAGATTTTAAGGGTTTCCATGCACAGCTGGTCAATAGTATTGCCCTTCTCTTTACACGTGCTGGTTTTGCCCCAGAAAAAGGTGCATTCCTTGGGGAGTTCTGTGGTTTCCAACTCCCCTGGGCATCCGGCTCCCTCCTTGTGTTCTTTGACCTCGTGAAGGCAGTATCTGGGTGGCCAGCCCCTTTCCTGACTTCGGTCCTGTAGCTTCTAATTGCCTCAGTGTGGCACGCCCTGTGATTAGAATCTGATTCTGCTCCTGTCCCATGTAGGAAGATACCCTGGATTAACATCTATGCTCAAGTCCAACATGACAAGGAGCAGGAGATGATTGGGTCAGTGAGCCAAAGTGAAAACGCCCCCAAAATCACACTCAGTGACTTCACCGAGCCCGAGGAACTGCTGGACAAAGAGCTGGACACCCGGGTCTTAGGTATGTGTGCAGGAATCCCCAAGCTCCTGCTTCCTCTGTCTTCCAGACACTGAGTCAGCCAGCCCACGTGGCCTGTCCTTCAGGTAGAGCTAGACTGGAGGGTGGGGAAAACAAACAGTTGCCTCAGAGACATAAAACCTGGCATAATCGGGTTTTAAAGTGTCTGCCTCCTCTGACCACACGAAATTGGCAGAACTTTTTCTCTTAAAAGTCGATCTAGATCCAAAGTGCTGGAGTCTGAGTGGGAGAGGGCTGAGGCCAACTATCCATTACTATTGGGCTTTTCTTTTTTTCCTTTAAGGCAAAAGGATTATGCATCCTAATAATCACACAGATAGGGAGTCTGCCATCAGAGAGCCCTGGATTCATTGTCTTGCTCTGGCAATCTGCTAGTTCTCTGGCCTCTCTGTGCCTCATATTCCTCATCTGTGAAATGGGAATAACATTCCCTGCCTTGTAAGATGGTTGTGATCATAAAGTGGCTTATGTCATTAGCACAGTGCCGGCCACATAGGTGTTCAATTCCTATTGACTAGTAGTGTTGAGTCACAAGAGTATAAGATGGCAAGGTATTGATGCTGCCTTGTGTGCTGGTGCGGGAGAGGGTAAACAGTAAACACAGATTAGATAAGGCAGTGAACTGATAGGATGGACCATCCAGCTGCCCTGTTTGATAAACACACAGCAAGGTGGCTTGGTATTGGACTTCCCTGGTGGCTCAGACGGTAAAGCATCTGTCTATGATGTGGGAGACTCAGGTTTGATCCCTGGGTTGAGAAGATCCCTTGGGGAAGGAAATGGCAATCCACTCCAGGACTCTTGCCTGGAAAATCCCATGGACAGAGGAGCCTGGTAGGCTGCAGTCCATGGGGTCCCAAAGAGTTGGACAGGACTGAGCGACTTCACGTTCAAAGCAAAGATCCATCCTCCTGTGACACGCACGTCCTTACCTTCCTTTGTCTTCTCGCCCCTGCAGGAGGAATCGCCACCATTGCAAACAGTGAAAGCACAAAGGAGATCCCCAACTGCACTAGTGTTTAATGCCAACAAGCCGCGTGGTCAACCATCTTTCTGACTTTTTATTTTTGATGATTCCTATTACTCTTATTATGGAAAAATGAAAGTGTCTTTTTTACCTATTGTTTACCAAGGGCCCCATGAATAGCAGGCAGATGCTTAGCTTTGGGAGGCAAAGCATACTTAGCTGGTCATGAGCCACGAAGAATAAATGGCTGTTTTTGTGCTAAGGGCAATGGATGCGTCTTCCCATGGCTTTCTTACTTCATTCTGCCATTTATAGTGCAAGAAATCTTGTTTCCCCTGTGGTCTGTCTTTTTATTTTTTTAGGTTGGGTTGGTTTTCCACTAACCTCCCATCCTCTCCCTGCCCCATACACCACCAAACCACCAGTACCCAGCTCCTCCCTCCCAGCACACCCACCTAAAACAGAAACCATTTCCTAGTTAGATCTGCAGGAGGTAGGTTGGTGGGGAGTGAGCGTGGCTGCAGAAAGTACACACCTGTCAGAAGAGACCCTGCCTCATGCATGTCCATTACGAGGCTGCAGATGGCTTATTGTATATAATTACAATGTAAATAGCTTTTTATTTCCTAAGAAATAATTTAATGTTTAGTAAAAAAGAAAACTGAAAAAAGAAAGATGCGTCTGTTGGCTTATGCACTCAGCTTCGGAGCTGACCCACCCCCAGGCCTATTTGATGTGTTGGGTTCTGGATGCTCCCCAGTTGTCTGTTGCACTTAACTCTTGCATCTCTGTGTCCCTGCCATCACTGGTTTCTATTTCTATATATAAAGTGGGGAGGGGGAGTACTTCTTTGAAACAAACAAGTGGTAAAGGGAGGACAAGAGTGACATCCTAGAACATGTGAGTTTTTGGCCCCATTTGTGATGTGGAAGAAGTTGCAAGATAAAGTCCACTAGAGACTTCAAACTGAAACCCAGATGGGAAAACAAGGCTTCCCCTCCAGAAGAAAGAGGTTGAGGATAGTTATCAGTCTGAGGTTTTCTCTAAAGAAGCCAGGCAATGGATCTAAAAAAAAAAAATGGCATCCTGTTTTCTGGTTGGATTCCATGGAATTGTATAATGCTTACAGGGAATTCTCTGGCTATTCGTAACTCAGAAAAGTCCCTTGGGCGCTAGGTTAAGTCCAGTGAGTGCCTCAGCTTGGGAGAAGTTAGAGGTGGGAAGGGAGCCAGCATTAGTGGAATCAGGTGACCAGGCAAACCCTGCAGGCTAAATAGGGGTCTAGCCTTTAAGGATCTTAGTCAAAGCTGATTTTAGCAAAGCTGTGCTACTTGCTTGTCAGATGTACACAACTTCCTTAAAGTCAAATGTCTGCCTTCAGTTCTCAAGATAGTTCTTGCATCTGGGGCGAGTAACTTTCAAAGCCGGTGTTCTCCCGTGCCCCAGCCCCTTCACACATTTCAGATGTCAATTCTTTTTAGGAGGGTTGCTTGAAACCATGCTGTACCATTGTTTTATTTTGGACTCAGCTTGAGCACACTTGTTTTAAAGAAAAGGTATACTGTATATATATATGGGAGGAGAGGCTACATTTTGTACCTGTCCATTTTTGTGGGATATTGTTCATATCCTTCTCTGTGAGACATTGAGAGAATGTGACCTCGAGAAACTGGACTGGCTACAGCATAGAATTAGGACTATTTCTAAAGATCCTGCTTTTTCATGTCAAGGGTTAAATGGGGCAGACAATTGCAATACTTGTACTAAACACTGGAATACAAATGCATGAGTCATATCTATATATACAGTATATGTACATATACTGTTCTTGGTTTTATTGTTCCATTTGAATATTTCTACTGTAAGAAAAAAAAAGACAGTGGTTTTGAAATTGTTGAAAATAAATGTATTTTTGTACATCAAAGCTATATACCTGGCTGAGAGTTCTCTCTTTGGGCAGTTGTCTTGATCTATTGTATCATTCAACTATTGCTGCAATTAATTCTCCATGGGTAAAAGAATCTGACAAGTATATAAGAACAGATATTGATGCTTTGCTTGTGAGTCTTCAGGCTGGCTGTGATTTGGCTGAGCTCACTTGGGGTTGACCAGGCTCTCCTGAATGCACCCTTCAGTTGGTTCAACTCTGCTTATCATTCTGAGACCAGCAGCCCCCAAGATGTTATTTTCATGGTAGATCACAGAATTCCAAAGTGAGACCAGCAGCATACACTATCCTCTAAGGCCTTGGCTCCAAATGGCCCCTCTATTACTGTCACTGACCTTCCATTAATTAAGGAAAACCATACAGCCATGTTCAATATTAAGGCTAGGGAAACAGACCCTGGTGCAAGGCATTACTGCATTACATGACAAAAGGTGTGGATATATAATTCCAATCTAGGGAGGGTAAGAAGAATTGAGAACAATAGTTCAGTTTAGTCTACCGATTCATTTCCTGTGACCCCATGGGGAGCTTTCACTAAATGGCCCATTTGAATCAGGATCCAAGTTTCCCATCCCAAATATTGTGGCCAGGACTTTTGAGCAGACGTCTTATAATCCCAAAGCCTTTGAGTCTGACACAAGCTCCCAGTAAGTAGTAGAGGTGGGACTCCACCTCAGGTCTGAAAGATTTCAGCAAGAGTAATGAAAAGAGGAGAGGAAACCAACAAGATATATATCCTTTTCATTTTTTATTTATTTTTTTTTAAATTGGAGTGTAGTTGCTTTACAATGTTGTGCAACAGAAGAAATTAGCTATGTATGTCTATATATCTATCCCCTCCTTCTTGGCCCTCCCGCCCACCCGTCTAGGTCAGCACAGGACACAGGCATCCATATTCACTGCAGCAGTGTTTATAACAGCCAGGACATGGGCGCAACCTAAAGACCCATCAGCAGATGAGTGAATAAAGATGTGGTGCATATATACAGTGGAATATTACTCAGCCGTAAAAAGAATGAAATGGGGTCATTTGTAGAGATGTGGATGGATCTAGAGTCTGTTATACAGAATGAAGTAAGTTATATAGCCCTTATTAAAACCTTTTTTATTCTGATTTATGCATCAAACTAGCAACAAATCTCTTTCCCTCACTGAGTGAGGAATTTGGAAGGTGGAATGAGTGGCTCTCCTGCATATTAGGTAGTAAGGAATGGACCAAAACCTAGAATAAGGGCTATGGTTAGATGTTTTAATGTTTTAGTATTCAAAATATGTGATAAATTTCCATGGATCCCAGAAACCCAAAAAACCGGGAGTTTTGGTCAATAGTATCCCATATTTTGGATATAAGTGACTATCCTGGAATTGTATTTTCTGAACTCACTTGAAGATGTAGGATAAAACAAAGATGGTTTTCTTTTGGTCTGTGAATGCGTTTTAAAATTATGTATTATTCTTGCTATAACTTTTCTTGAGTTATACACACCTTTAAAAAATTACAGATATTGAGAATGTCATTTATGGTACCTCTAAAGAAGTGGTGTTTTGGGGTCTAACTTCAGTGGTTCCTAACATAAACTGGCCCCCATCTTTAAGGGATTTTTAATGGTTTTGAACTTCTCCAGTAATGTGGGGTGTCTAATAGTCCTATCCTAAGTCAAAGGAGAATTTCCTAAATGAATTGGCTTTTGCTTTCCGTGAGATCTGAGTTCTTCCCATGTTAATTTTATGTTCTGGTTGATGAAATTGCCTCACCAGATTAAAGAGGATGAAAATGAAATACAGTGGTAAAATGGAATGAGTCAACTGGTTCATTTGAGCAAAGTCACGCTAAGACTATAGCCTCCATGCCCACCACCAGCATGGGCCTGGCAGATTGCTCAGTGGTAGACAGAGAAAGGCAGACAGCAGGGAGTGTGACTGGCTTTGTAGCGAATTCTATGCAGGATGTCTCACTGGTGGTGTGGGTTCTCTGTGCATGGGAATTGTCTTCTCTAAGGCAGTTCTAGACCAGAGAAGTAAGCCTACAGAAGTCTTCTGGAGCCAGAGCCCCAGAATCAGCACCATAAGCCGATTCTCTGAGGATCCTGATGTGCACTGAAGTTCGAGAATCACTGCTCTGTCTACCACTAAAATAGCTTAGTGAGAGTAAGAGTCACTGGGGTAACAGGGGCTAGGTTACCCCAGCTCTTGGCCCCTGTTACCATGATACAAGGCATCTTGACCTATAGAAGTGAGAACAGTTTCCAAATTTGCTCATTTTCTCCTGGGCAACAGCTGCAACTCTGGGCAAGTTCCTTGATTGAGTTACCTAAAGCAAACACTGTGAGTCAGGGTGGTGATGGATTGTGCCCGGCAACTAATAGTAAGCCAGGAATTAGAAGAGGTCTGACAGTCAGAAAGTTATTCTAGACCGCAATTTCTACATTTGTAAAAGGAAAACACCTTATGGTCTGCCTCACTGGCTAGTTTTGATTTCCACAGATGTGAACAGCACACTGCCAGTTCCACAGTTACCAAGAGATTAGGGCTTAGGAGTGTTTAGAGGAACTCCCTTCTTCTGAAGAGGCATAAACTGAGACTCAGAGAGGAAAGTAACTTCTCTAAGGCGACACTGCAGATTAGTGCAGAGCTGAAAATGGACTCCCTATCCTCCTTACTGTAGGGCAATATTATTTCTATCACGTACCTCCTCGGCAGATGCAGAACTGATCCAACTGCCCTTGTTGAGAGTCAGCAGAGAGTCTGCTTGGGTATGCAGTATGGCCCCCATATTCACAATGTATAGAATGCTTTAGAATCTGACTTCCCAGGTGGGCTCATCATTCAAAGGCCCCTCTCCACTTGCCATCTCGCTGCTGACCCACCTGTTTAGCAGCCTAAGGCCTGATGTCCTTGCTTCCCTCACTGAACTGAAGTAAGGCTGCTCAACAGACAGCTACCAGGCTCCAGTTTCACACACCCTGCTGCTTGCCTTTCAAAGCATTTGGCTTTGTTCAGATGGCCAGAGAGCAAACATAAGCAGTGAGATGCCTCATCCTGACACACATACCAGATCCTGCCAAATTCTCTTGTCTGGTCCAGTGTTAGAGCCAAAGGGGACCAGATGTGGCCCAACAATTACCTCCCGAAGTATCTGCATCACCAGTTCCTTAAGCTTAGCTTCTTTACCATTAACTTTACAGTAACAGTGTTCAATTGCTCTTTGCCTCTGTGTTTGCAGACCATATTATCATTGTGAAATATCAGTTCATTCAAAGAGAAACCAATGGGACATTGTATACAAAACAGGAGAGCTCTGCCAGTGTTCAATTTGTTCAGAGAAAATCTCAAAATCTCAAAAGAAAAAAAAAAAAGTTGACAGTACTGCTTTTAAATTATCTCAGACCTGGAGGGGTACAATGACATCATTGGAGTCTGGTTTCCCTGTCTATAAATTGACAATAATGACGTCTACCTAGAAGTGCTGGAACAGTGATCAAATAGAATGATTGGAGTGCTCATGCAGAGCTGTTAAGTCATGTCTGACTCTTTACAAACCCCATGAACTATAGCCCTCCAGGCTCCTCTGTCCATAGGATTCTCCAGCAAGAATACTGGAGTGGGTTACCATTTCCTTCTCCAGGGGATCTTACTGACCCAGGGATCAAACCTACGTGTCCTGTTTGACAGCAGGGTTCTTTATCACTGAGCCATCAGGGAACCAATAATTGGAGTAAACCCACCTGAAATAACTGGACCTTAGCAGAAAATAATTGAATCTGAGAAGCTCTAGTTGTATTGTGCTAAATCCTTCTCCTCTGTCCTTCCTGGCCTCAAGTTATAAAAGTTAATGACCAGTCTCTTGCCAAGAGCCATTCTGCTAGAGAAAGAATGGAGAATTACTTGACATGTTATCATCGCCAGCTGAAAGGAAGAGATTTTTGGTTAAAATCCACTATTTATACCTTGATCCCTAAAGTCATTGCTTATTTTATTGCTTTTTGTTATTGCTGTTAATATAACTGGTCTAATTTTACTTGGACTATATGGTGGGGACAAGAAATGGACATTTCCAATCAGGACTGTCAGAAATGCCTCATAAAACTGAAGACTGGAGGTTTTCAGGTCCTGAGCCATGCTTAGACTTGTAGAATGCAATGATGCCCTGGAGAGAGGCACTGTACTGGAGATAAACCATTTGGCCATGCTTGTTTATGGTTTTGACTCCAAACTTTACAACATAACTTGCTTTTTATTTACATTCTTTTCTCATACAAAGCTTTTGTGATCTTCATTTCTAGGTCCTGGTGTCCCTCAAAGCCTCTCTGAGGGTCACTGATTGAGTTTATCTCCATGCATTGAAAAATAATCAGATAAAACAATTATCTGTTAAAAAAAAAAAAACCTTTTATATAAATGGACGTACCAAAGAAAAGGTTTCTTGCCTTTGACTGGTCACAGCTTAAGAAGAGCTCTTTCAGAGAGTGAGCACAAGAGACAGATTCTTCCCAAAATGTCAGCAGAGATGGAAGAAAATAGATCATGACAGGCACACATGCCATCTGTCATTATGTCTTAGTCTCTGGGGAATGGCGCTGTTTGCAGCCACTGGAAATGAACTAGAGAAAGTGGGGCCTCCAGTGACTTGCTCCTGAGAAAGCATGTGGTCCAGTCCATGAAGAACAGAAACTTCTGCTGAAATGTCTGTGGCAGAGTGCCCCGTGTGCTGAAGGCTGCTGGACTCCAAGGGTTTCGCCGCACCAAGAAAGCCCTGGTTCTCCTCCTGGAGCCTCTCCTAGAAGCCTCTTCTTACACAACAGGGTCTTTTCTTGCATATTCTCTTTTGCAAAGGGTTGTTGGCTATTAATTGGCACTTGCCCTGGGTGCTTGCCATTTACCTCTACAAGGATTAAATCATGTGCTGCTGTGGCTGCTGGCCTACAACAACCCCTGGAAGGGGTTCAGGATGGAGAGCAGAAATGAGGTTGTCTGTGCTCTGGGAAAACCTGGCAGAACAGGTTCTTCAGATAGTTAGATATTTTCAGGAGCTGATTTTGTGATCCCAATTCTTATATTGCCTCATATCTAGAAAAGCACTAATATCCTTCATGGTAATGACTGATCCTTGTGACGAGCAGAAAATCCCTGCAAAAAAAAAAAAAAAGAAAAAAAAAGTGTGCTTGAGTGCAAGTCCTCCCCCCTTTGCCAAAAGTCATACATACTAACCTTCCCCTGTCTCTTTGGAGAAGTTTCTCAGCAGTATCTGAGATGCTGTCTCCCAGGCTAACATCTTCATTTTACCCCAAGTAAAACTTACAACTTCCACATTGTGAATTTTTTTTTTTTTTAAGTTGCAGGGTTGTCACTGCCCATGGTCCAGGACTGGCTGCTGTTAAGAGTGTGTTCAAGCATGGTGGATATGGAGCGAAAGGAGCCCGTGCAGAGGCAACAGAGGCAGAACAGAATTGTTTTTCTCGTCACTAATCTGTCTATCTTGGTTTCCAGGTAGAATCACCTGGGAAGCACATAATTGTCTCCATAAACAACACACCTGGTCCTTGGAACGCCAGAATGGTTTTCTTACACTGACCTTCCAAAATCTTATGGTTCAATTAGAGAATTGCTGGGTGTCTTCTATTGGCAGCTGGGATATTCTGAGGGTGGGGTGCCAAGAGAAGAGGAGGAGAGAGTTGAGGTGAGAGAAATAAAGTTAATCTTTGTCAATTACAAAGCTCTCCTTGACACATTCTCATTTCAACCTGTCAATTTCAGATTCTCCTCTGTGAGGGGAGAATACAGATGCTCCCCAGATTTCTAATCTATTTATAATGATAACAAGACAACTCTAGGCAGCATGTGCTCATCACGAGCTAATCATCTTCTGCTACGCCTCTCGCCTCCTAATTAGTGGCATATTGGTTGCCTACTGATCAAGTCAGAGTCTCATTCAGGCGATAGGGAGGGCAGGTAGGGGGAGGAAAAGCTTCAAGTCCGGTGGATCTCAGATCTTGGTAGGCTTTTTAACAACGGGCGGGCTTCATACCTTCCCTTCAAATGCATCCCTTTGAAAGAGGCAGCCATCACTTCCATAGGTGCTAACAGGTCTCCAAACCCGTGTCTCCTTACATTCTTGTAAGTATTCAATTTTCTATAGCACTTTCTCATGGGACAAAATGCTCTGATAGTTTAGAGAGAGTTAATAGAGTGATGGAGAGGGGTAATCCTGCCATCCGGCAGAAAGATGGTGGTAAAAATTGAGAAAGAATTAGCAAAGTAAACGGCATTTACACTAGGCATTAAATACGTTGGTCTTTGTTCACATTTTTCTGTATCTAGCATTTCCCTTTCCTTTCTTTCTTTAGAAAAGTGATAGAGCTCTGAATGCTGAGCAAGTAGAAGAACAGGAGGATGCAAGGGAATGGGGGAACGGTAGGAAATTGGCTAGAAAAACAACTAGGAAATGACAAAGTCAGAAGTTAAGAAAAACGTTGACCTTATTTGCACAGGAGAGTTTGTGTTTTCTATATGAACTTCAAATGTTTTTGATGAGTGTATGTTCACTTCATAACTTAAAAAAATAAAGAAGAAAGTGCAAATCACATTAAATGTTTATAGAAGTTTTCAAGATCTAGTAGATTTCCAGGTATTTCATTAGAGTCCTTTTTTAATACACTTTTTAAAAAATCATAAGAGATCGTTCTTCAGTACTGATTATTAAGCATAATTAAAGTAAGAACATTTATAGGTCAAAGATGCACAATAATTTCAAGAGACTTGGGTAGCATAATATCTATGAGAGAATGGTTTATTGGTCTCTATAAATGGAAAAAGAAACTAATTACTTAGGTCTTTCACAATGAGTATTAAAAAGATACAGGAAATCATTACTCAAGATTCTTGGCAAAAGAAATGGGCTCTTATGTTGCTCTGTGCTACTCTTTTGTCTTATTCCTTTCACAAAAGTAAAAAAAAAAAAAAAAACTTTTGTGTTGAGCAATTTTGCTGGCACCATCCCATCTGTAAGTAATTTGCCGTTGTTAACAAATGTTGGAACCAAACAACACCAATTAAGGTTTTAAGTGGCTATCAAACATGGTAAGAGATTCTGCGTGAACTGTGAGGTGAAGAACTCAGCTTGAGGGAAGCATTGCCTAGTGCTAGAAGACATTTTGAAAAGAAGGGAAACTTGGAGCAAATTTCTTCCTTGAGATTTAGCACCCAGCTGACCATCTGATACAAGAGTGACAGCTAGAGGTTCAGAATTGAAGCTATGTCAGCCATGGACCTGGATGCGGTGGCCCACAGGAGACATCACATGGAAGGTAAGAACGTTCAAACCAGCCCCAGCAGCTTTGGAAGACAGACTGCTCTTTAAGCAATTTTTCATTTATAGCATGTGTTTTTTATGAGCATTTATCAGTGTATCACGTAACTTCCCTTGGTTAAAATGAAGTGAAAGTCACTTCAAATATTTATAATGGTTTTCCAAATCTAGTGGATCTCTGAATTCTGAGAATTCAGAGATTGTGTCCCACTGCAGACATGGCTAGGGCATTGCCTCCACATTCAGGGGCAGACTCACGATGCTGTCAGAAGGATTTAGCCTTTGAAGGGCTTACATGTTGGTTCAATTCCACCTTCTGCCTTTCCTCCCTGTGTGGTCTTGGGTAAGATGCTTATCTTCCCAAGCCTCAATTTTCTCCTTTGTCTTATGAAGAAAATGAAATAGGAAACATCTAGAATATGACAGGTTGGGCCTAAGTGGGTATACCTTCTGCTCTCACCCTTCTGTGCTTTCCTAGGACACATGTACTTTCCTGGTACCATCACTTCATGGCAAATAGATGGGGAAACAGTGACAGACTTTATTTTTTTAGGCTCCAAAATCACTGCAGATGGTGACTCCAGCCATGAAATTAAAAGACGTTTGCTCCTTGGAAGAAAAGTTATGACCAAGCTAGACAGCATATTAAAAAGCAGAGACATTACTTTGCCAACAGGGGTCCGTCTAGTCAAAGCTATGGTTTTTCCAGTGGTCATTTACGGATGTGAGTTGGACTGTAAAGAAAGCTTAGAACCGCAGAACAGATGCTTTTGAACTGTGGTGTTGGAGAAGACTCTTGAGAGTCCCTTGGATGGTGAGGAGATCCAACCAGTCCATCCTAAAGGAGATCAGTCCTGGGTGTTCATTGGAGGGACTGATGCTGAAGCTGAAACTCCAATACTTTGGCCACCTCATGCGAAGAACTGACTCATTTGAAAAGACCCTGATGCTGGGAAAGATTGAAGGTGGGAGGAGAAGGGGATGACAGAGGATGAGATGGTTGGATGGCATCACCAACTCAATGGACATGAGTTTGAGTAAATTCCAAGAGTTGGTGGTGGATAGGGAGGCCTGGCGTGCTGCAGTCCGTGGGGTTGCAAAGAGTCAGACACGACTGAGAGACTGAACTGAGGACACCTGCGTGTCAGGGTGCAAGTGGCTCCTTGTTAAGGTGGAAGCAGTACAGGAAGGCTCAGACCCCCAAGGAGTGTCCTCAGTCCCCTCGGCCGTCGGGTCCCTGCTGCAGCCCATTCGTCAACCCAGAGCTGCCTCTCCTCCCTAGCGTAGGAAACAATGGAAAACCATTAGAAAAGACAGCCACTGACCCCACACCCCACCTGTTCTTCTGTCCAGTCTCAGAAAAGAGCCAAGATAGCGATAATTTTGTAGAGGCAAACCGAGGGCTGGGACAGTGAAGGAGACAAGTGGCCCTGCCAGTGAGGAGGCTGGTGGGCTTTTGGAGGATGAATGCTACATTTCCAATAACAGCCCTGCCTGCCAGCTGAAGAGCTCCTTCTCTTTATAAAAAATCTGAGACCAAGCAAGGGCCTTCCAGGAGCCTATCATTAACTTTGTTATTATGGTTATTATCAACAATGTGCCAATTTTCCTGCATCTTTTAGGGTCTTTCAATTATGGCATGCTGAGTGTTCTTCCCTCCCCCTCCCCCCTCCCTCCCTCCCTCTTCCCCAAATGCCNAAAAAAAAAAAAAAAACCCTTTCTTATAGGGATGATGAAAATGTGAAATTCTAAAATATGTAGTGGTTACACAACACTGTAAATACACTAAAGCCCCTTGACTTATGCACTTTAAAGTGAATGCACTTAACAGAATGTAAATTATGTATCTTTAAAACTTGTAAAAAACCTTGAGGTTATTGGGGGTGGTGGGAGCAAGGAGACGGGGCACACTATTGATTATCCAATGTCTCCTAATTCTCTGACTTAAGACATTCACAGACTCAGGAGGATCTTCGTAGAGGCAAATGAAAGGCAGTGGGGAAGCTGTTGGGATCCCAGCTTCACTGTTTCCCGGTTGACGCAGCTTCGGTGGAAACGATGGCAACTGCCATGCGGTGGATCCATATCCCAGCCCTTGCAAGCGCTGCTCTACCTGTGGGACGGCCAGCCTACCCCGCCCCACGGCCGATTAGTCCGGAGACACACGTGACTTCAGCGGGCCAATCAGTTGTGTTTTCCCCGAGACCACCCCTCCCGGCTGGGGAATGCAAACTTGGGTTCTGAGGACACCGGCCCCGTCTTTGTCAGGCACTGCCGGATTTCTGCTGTTCACATCCAGAACGGTTTTGATCACCAGTAGACCGCAGTAGTTTTCGGTGTCAGTTCATTCAGGCTGTACAGGTGGGCCGGGCAATGCCGGGGCATGGACAGGACACTGAGGCCAGGACTCACAGTCAAGATGCTCGGCCTAGACCAAGCCAGCTCCCCTGGCTTATTTGCAGAACAGGAGTGACACCCGACTCAGCCACTTCATTGGGAGAGGCAAGCGACTCCACACTGTTGGTGATATAGGACCTCCAGAAACGTCTGTTGTCCATAGAGTTTAACCAGTGTTTTGTATCGATGAGAACTGTGAATTAGGATAAAGAATCCTATTCTGTCTTTCTTCTCTCTTAATTTTACTCTTGTGAATTAAAAAAAAGAAAAAGCTCTCTATAAAAATAGTTCTGGTAAGGGAACTAGAAAAATATTTCAGGTTTTGAGAGTTTGAATGGAAAAGCCAGAGGAGGCGGAGCAGAGGGCCTTGCGGGTATGGATGACTTCCACCGAGTCAGAAGTCTGGGTACAATGCCACCAGTCACGGGGCCCTGGGCTTCTCTGTGCCTGTAAGCTTAACCTTCATGGCCTAAATGATGGGTGGTGGCTAATGTCCCCCCCAGCTTTAGAAGTCTCTTGCACACAAAGGCCAGGGGAGCCCAAAGACTGGTTGAGGTTTAGGCTTAACTGAAGCCATCACAACCCAGCTTTGCCAAGATTTGGCCTGGCTTCCTTGCCCAGAGCTTCCTGGGTTTTAACATCAACTGATCTCTCTCTGCCTTTGGGCCCAGGGGCTTTTGTTAAAAAAATTTTTTTTTTAACTTAGTTTTTAAATTTTCTGGCCACATTCCCTGATCAGAGGTTGCACTTGCACCCACTGCAGTAGAAGCTTGGAGCCCTAACCACTCAGATGCCAGGGAAGTGCCCCCTGGGGTTTTTAAAAGAAAGCATAACGTGGGACATCCCTGGTGGTCCACTGGTTAGGACTCTGAGCTTCCGCTGCAGGGGACACAGGTTTGATCTCTGGTCTGGGAACTAAGCTGCATGCCGTGCAGTGCAGACAAAAAAAAGTGTAACGTGACTGTTCATACTCAAGAATGTGTTCGAGCACCAGTAACTTCACTGCTCTTCACCCTTGGGACAATCCCACAGGGCTGATTTTCCTTAACAATAAAATCAACATTTTTACATCAAACATTATTTTTACATTTAACAAAGTTAACATTGGATTTTTGTAGAACTATTTGGAAGTAATGAGAATGTGGGAATGGATGTTTTGGGGGTTCTGTTTTTTCTGATTAAGGAACCCCTGGGAAACTAAGGTCTCTCATTCGGTGGGATGTACTGGTTGCTTGCCTGTATACAAGTTCCTATGTATGTTCATGTGTGTGCACACGCATGTGATGAATGTGTGTGCATCCGTGCATGGGTGTGTGCATGTTATGAAAAAGCCCAGCCACTGCAAGGGTGCGCCTGGTATGGCACACTCCAGTTAAGGACCAGGCATGGTCCTTAGTTCCTGCTCAGAACACACTGACCACTGGGAGAGGCTGCATGTGGGCTGAGCTCGGGACTCAGCTGGAGGTTACTTTAAAAATGAGAATCTAGGGGCTTCCCTAATGGCTCAGTAGTAAACAATCCGCCTGCCAATGCAGGAGACATGGGTTCAATCCCTGATCCGGGAAGATCCCGCAGAGCAACTAGGCCAGTGCACCGCAACTATTGAGCCTGTGCTCTAGAGCCTGGGAGCTGCGAGACCATGTGCCACAACTACTGAAGGCCTGCGTGTCAGAGCCTGTGCTCATCAACAAGAGACGCCACTGCAATGAAAAGCCTGTACACTGCAACTGGAGTTTGCCAACTGTACGCTGCCCCTTCTTGCTGCAACTAGAGAAAAGCCTGCATTGCATGGCAATGAAGACCCAGCACAGCCATAAATTATGTATATACAACATGGGAATCCAATTGTGCAGCTCATTTCATGTCACCTGTCCCCCAAGAGGTTGGGACAAAGAGTTGAGCTTCTGGAGGCAGGCTTATTAGTCTGACCCCAGCTCTCCATTTACTAGTTCTCAGAATTGGCCAGGTCTTAGCTCCCACACCTATAACATGGAATCTAACCTCCATCTGAGGTTGTGGAAAGGATCAGAAATAAAGGTGTAAAGTATTTTGCATAGTGTCCTGTGCAGAGCAGCCATTTCATAACTGATAATTATTAGTTTCTTAAAGGGTAAATAAATTCAGAAGAAATTGGAGTTGAGACCCAGTTAAGTTACACCAACAATTTTATTGACAAGTGCATTAAGTTTGGGGACTATTTCTAGCTCCCCTCCCCAAGTATTAAATAAGCTACCTCTTAAACTCTTTGTGGTTCAGTTTGCTCATCTGTAAAGTAGGGATAGTAACAGAACTTTTGCAAAGACTAATAAATAACTTTATGTTATGTCTTATGTATGTCTTAAATAACTTATGTATGTCTTAAATCTCTTAGAACAAGGCACACTGTAAGAGCTGTACAAGTGCTCACTATTCTAACTGCTACCATATAAACACTTTTAATTGCAAACAGGCCATGGTTCTCATAAACCAGAGCTAGGAAGGCCTTTATACAGGGCTAGGGCGCAGGCCTGCCCTTGCCTTACAAGGTGGCTCTGGGTAAGACCTGGGTTTTGGGGGTCCTGGCCCTGCTCTGCAGATGACTATTATCCTGGTACCTTTGCCTCCCTGTCTCCAACTCTTTGCAGAAATACACTCCAGCACTCAACAAACATCCACTAACAGCCCACTGGTTTTTCAGGAGGGAGAAACTCAAATTCAGAGTGGGTTGGGGACTCATTCAGGGGCCCAGCAGCAGCAGGAGCAGAATTCTCCAGCTATTTTAGAGTCCAGTCCTATCACCGTTATCTCCCCGCTCTGTGCGCCTCCTTCCTCTGGGCTGTCTCCACTGTCCTGGGTGGATCTTCTCCAAGAGCTGCCAACCTGGAGCAAACAGCAGAGGCCAGATGGGAAGCACTGATGGGTGTCCTTGACGCTGGCATCTGAGCACAAGCTGTGCGGAGGCCACAGGCTGGCCTGGCCTGATGACCTGGGCGGCCCACCACCCACTGAGATGGAGGTGGAAGGGGAAATGTGGGCTTGTCTTCCTCAGCCCATGAAGCTTCTGCTCCAGATAAGCTTCGACGTTCCCCCCGATACTAAAAGGACCTACCACAGGCCCAGAGTTACTCCATCCACAGCTGATGCTTTTCAGGGGCTGGGAGGGGTGCTGATAGAGGAGAGGAGAGGAACAGCAGCAGGTGGGAAGGAAGGTAAATGCAGCAGCAGGCCCTCTTCGACACGACAAGTGGCTGGAAGCAAGCCTTGTCTGGGTCTGAGCGAGGCCCAGGGCACACTGGCAGCTGGGGCTCTTCTTACAGGGTGAGTAGTCCCTTCTCTTCCCTGCCCTTCTGGTTCTCCTCGGCTCACTCATCTCAGTTCAGATGGCCCCAGTGGTCACCAATATCGCCAATGGATCGTCTCAGATGTAGGACTTAAAGCCAAGAATTCCGAGCCTGGGGTCTTGGTTCCGGGGAGCCCCAGATCCTTGGCTGGAGCCTGGATGATAAACTGCTTATTGCAGAGGTCCCTTGAGCAGATAGAATGAGGTAACAGAACCCCTTCCGCCACATCCCTCTGTCCAGATGGCACCTGATCACACTGGGCTGCCGCGCTCTGTTCACACAAGCATTTCCTCGTCTCATCCTGTTTCTTGGGCAACTGCTATGCTTCATTCACCTAGCACACGGTTGGCATTCACGAAAGTAAAACTGATGCCTGGGGCCAGAGCTGGTCTACAGGTGGGCTTTCTTTTGCCGGCAGAGTATGTAAAAGACTTTTGATTTGCTGTTGAAATCGGGAGATTCGTACACAAATCTGGACTCCTCAGTTTCTCTGGGAAATTTAAACTGCAGGGCCCATGTTCCTCCTGCTTGGAGACAGGCCACTAGCACTCAGGAGAGGCCACTCTCTAGAGATGCTCTCCACTGTGCCCATCTCCATCACTCCTTCCCCTCTTCTGCTTTACTCACTGATTCCGCCTGCCGGGGCCCTGTAGGCAGCTGAGTCAGCAGCTCCTGCTGGTGATTTGGGCAGTAACTGGAAGTGAAGTTCTCCATCAGCCCCACCAAAGAGAGTTTCAACACATGCTGTTTAACAGGCAGCATCTGGGTCTTGCCAGGCAAACAGAATTACTGTGCCTATGGAGAGACACCATCCCCACAGAGGTACTCTAGACAACCATCTGTTGCAGGGGTGCCCAATGGCAATGGTGTCTGCTTGATCTGGCTGCCACCAATCCTTTCTCTGGCTCACCCTCTCTGGTTACAACAGATGATGATGTGCCATTTGGGTAAGAAGAAGGGAGAAGGGTGGCACTGGCTTTGTCAAGCCACTGTCAGCAAGGAAAACATCTCTGGCCTCCCACATTCAACTACTGTAATTATTACCAGGAAACAGACCCAAACACCTAACAAAAGGAAAGAAAGGGGTGATGGAGGAGGCAAGGAGAGCATCATTTTGAGCTGAGGAAAGCAGCCGGCACAAGCGTGGGAGTGCAAAAGCGCTGGGAGGTTTAGGAAGGGCCCGAAGCTGGGGGTGTGGCAGGAGGTACGGGTAGAAGGAGGACAGCTGCCACATTAAAGTAGTGAGCTGTGAAAGAAGCCAAGGAGGGAGGCCCCCACTTGAAGAAGGAAAATCGACTGCAATACTGAACAACACTCATGTGGGGAGGACACAGATGGACAAGGACCACCACCCACCCTGATTTTAAGGTGGAATGCAATTAACCCCTGAAAAAGGAGCTCCAGAGAAGAGGCTTTCAAACCATCTTTAGGAATTTTTAAACTAGATGCCCCCCGCCATAACCCCCTTGGACAGCATTTTGTAAAACTGGTTCAACAGAGCTGTTCTGGTGAGGGAAGACAGGCAGGAACCACCCCCTTCCACTCCCGCACTCCCCTTGTAGGGCTCTACAACGCCAAGGAACATGGTTCAAAGATCACTGAGCTTGAATAGAAGCACCTATTCCTTTTACAAAGCAGAATAAGCCACCCCAAAAGAGAGCTCCTAAGAGGCTAAGTGCTCCTACACAGATGAACAGTTCCACTTCCTGTTGCCACATTGTTACTATTTATTAAATGAGGCAGTAATAGACAGAATGGAAAACGACACAGGATCCATGCTCTGCTACTGGGGTTCTGCTTTTCTTCTTCTTGGCAATTTCTCAAACTATCAGGAGGGTATTTCACCACAAAGGAACACGGACTTTAAAGCCCCTGGACAGTTTCACAACGATGATAAAAAATAATAATTAAAAAAATAACAAATTGTAGAACTAGGACTGTTTTATGTAAATTTCCCTTCCCTCCCCCCATTACGTACAGGAAAAAAAAAAAAATACAAAGAACACTGGATAGTTTTATATAAAACAAGCAAATACAAGAATCTGAAACTTTTCTCAAAGGCTGAGCAAGACATGAAGAATCTTTTTAATGTCGCGTTAAAAAAAAAAACTAACATTAAATACACAGTCACACACGGGAGTGGTGGGGGGGCGCCCGGGAGGAGGGAGGAAGAGTAGTCCCTGTACACAAGGAGCAGAGATTTGGCCTGTCAAAAAGTCAGGTGAATTTAACCCCTGGAGACTCAGGGCTTGTGGCTGAGAAATCACAGAATTCTGTTACAAAGAACACCCAGACCAATTAACAGCCGTGAGAAGGAAGCTGTGGGGCCTGGGCCTAGCATGATGCACCTTGGGACAGCTGCAAAGTCCCTTCTGAGATTGGGCCTGATCCAAGGGCGCAGGAAGCACCCTCAGCCCTTTTCTCTCCAATGCCCCTCAGTCTGGTGGCCAGCCTTCCTCACGCCAGGAGCCCCTGTCAGTTCTCGTTTCCTCTTTTAAGCTACAGGAAGTCACAGGAAGGGAAAAAGTTGCTCCCATCGGTGCACCCTGGTCTTTAAAAGATTTTTCTCTCCCTCCTTCCTTTCCCCTTCCAACTCCTCTCACCCTCTCATTCTCTCTCCACAATGCACACACCCACTAGCACATGCACGCACTCCTCAAACCCTTAATACTTCTGTCACCTTCAGTTCATATACACGACCAATTCCGGACTGACCTTAAAACCAAAGCGACGGGTTAATAGTCGTGAGATCGAGAAGGTTTCCTGGGGAGGGGAGGAGATGGGAGGCTGAAGAAAACCCTCTCGGTCCTGCCTGGGAGCTTTAAAGACATTTCATTTGCCTGTGGCAAGGTCAGCAACTGGGCCAGCCCGAGGAGCGTCTCAGCTGCCAGACCACATGGCCCCTTGATCTTGAAGCACAGTTTCTGGACCTCACCCCAGTCTGGACCCTCCGTTCTCAGGTGAGCCCAGCAGGGAGAGCTCTGGGTGGCCGCTGGGAGGCAGCTTTGGTGAAGGGCATGGCCACCTCTGCCTGAGTTTGTCAGCAGCTCAACGCATGACCCTGGTGTGAACAAAACCAGGTGGCTGTCTGGCCACGTACCCTACACCCACTAAACTGGGTGAATTATTTTTCCACAGCTCACCTTGATTTCATACAGATAATTCCATGCGGGTTTCTTTTTTATATATATATATATATATATATACACACATATATATATATACTTTATATATATATGTAAATGTGTATATCCATATGTACACATATACATATATTCACACTCACACATACACACACCAAAGTATACACACGTTTCCGCAGAAAGAAGTCCTGCCACAATTTGGCTTTTTCGGGACTGTGAAGTTGACAACGCAGTATCTTATTCCACCAATCCCAGAAAATCAAGAGTGGTGCTTTTTAAAAAATGCAATTCCAAAATCCACTGCCTTTCTTCCTTTTTAAAAAAAAGGTTAACAAAACTTTTCTTCCGAAGTCGAGAGACTTAATTCCATTTGATTGCACCTCTGCAAACGTGTAAAAAACTCTGAAGTAGACTAGAAAATGCTGCCCCGGTGTGGCTGCATGTCACTGTTCCAGCGTCACCACCTCCACAGCCTGGCCGTCCATGGTGACTGCGCTGTCCGATATCCGGGTGGCCACGGGGGCCATGGCCACCTGCACCGGCCCGTTGCCCTGGGCGAGGCTGGTCACCACAGTCTGGTACATGCTCACAGGGATCTGGACCAGTCCTGGGGAGACAAGGGGAGGCCGTGAGTGCTGGGCAGAGGTTCCCAGATGCTGGCTGGACAGGGCAATCAGCTCCAGCCCTCAGGGTACCACTGTCTGCAGCTGCAGGTAACTGCATACCCACTGTCCAGGCACAAAGACATCCCTTTCCCCACCCCATTTTAATTCTTTAAAACAGACTATCAGGAAAGAGAATGTGGAGAAGGTGTAGAAACATGCTTCAGAACAGGGCCTCCCCAATGTGCCAAGAGATGACCCCACCTGCCTGCCTCTCTCCAGCTTTAGGAGGCTCGCATAGACCCCTCAGGGACGAATTCTCCTCCCAACAAGCCTCTCTTCTGACTGCCCTCCTCTCTAGGAGGGGCCACCATTCATGTTCTTGGATACTCTGCTACGCTGACTTCTTTAGTCCTCTTTCTGCCTATGCTCAGGTTTCTCTCAGCTTGAAAAAACTTCTCCCTTAAACTTAGCCTGCCTTCTGGCCATTGTCCCTTTCCTCTGGGTCAGCTTTTTTTTTTTTCCCCCCTAAAGCCTAGGTCATTAGTTTTCTGATTTTAGATTTCACAGACCAGTACAAATTTTAAATACATTCTGAGGTCAACTTAAAAAAAAAAAAAAAAATCCCAACTACCTCCTAATATCACTATTATTTCACAGTAAAAAGAAGTGTTTAGTAGAAAGAGAGGAGGAAGTGAATAATTTCAGAAAAGGGCAGTCCTTCCAAAGAAAGGAAAACTGACAATTTTATATGACATATTAAAAAAAAAGAATTTCCAATTAAATAAGACAGAATAAATGCACATATAAAATTCTTCTTCCTCATAAAACAAAAATCATAGTGAAGGAGAAAAAAAGAGAGATGAATAAGAGATGGCAATGCATTGGGTTGGCCAAAAAGTTGATTTGGGTTTTTAAATAGCATCTTAGGGAAAATACAAACTTTTGGGCCAACCCAGTATATTTCTGGGAGATGCAGAGCGTACATAAAGTGGTTCTGACATTAAAGAAGGGGAAGCTGCACGTCCCGTGTCCCGGAGTTCTCAGGGCATGGAGGCTCAGCTACTGCAGAACGAGAGGGACTTAGGAGAAAGACAGGAGTCAGCTGACAGTTTGTGTTTAACTGACTGGACCAGTAGGTCCTACCAATCCCAACACCCAGGCCTTTGTTGACCAGACACCTGAAGTTCATCCACTGTATTGAGAAGCTGACCTGGAGAAGCCGCAGAGAAGATCTATGAGGTGGGTAGGGAGGGGAGGGGCCGGGGGTGTGGAGACAATGAAAGATCCGGCCCGCAGTCCTGATACTCACTACCCCGAGGCCTGCAGGCCGCCCAGCTCTGCCCTGCACAGCCCAGCAGCTGTGTTTCAGTGCCTCACTTAAGGAACACAGAGGCGACAGACAACGTGGGGAGCAGAAACAAAAACAAATGGCCCTAAACTCTAATATCTTCAGAGACAGAAAAGATCTGTATCATACAAACGGATACTTTTGTTAAAATGAGAGATAATTTGTTAAAGAAATCAAACAGATGAAATACATTCCACAGAAAGATGAGACGGAAATCTTCCAGAGAGCAGAAGAGATTAAAAGATGGAAAGTAGGAGACCTTAAGAGATCCAATCTTGGATAAAAGAGATTTCTAGAGACTAGAAAAATACAAGGTAGGAAATTATCAGACACACTGCAAGTAAATCTCTAGAACTGAAAAACATGAGTTTCAGATTGAAAAGGCCCATTAGATACCCAGCAGAAGAGAAGAAAAAAGATCCGGGTGCTAAGACACAGCTTTGTAACATTTCAGAACACTAAGGATAAAGCAGAGGTCCCAAAGGATTTGAGAAAGGGTTAAAAAAAAAAAGTCACATACAAAGAACTAGAAATCATTATTGGATTTCTCAAAAGCAAGCCTGGAGGCTTGATGATGATGGAGCAGTGGCTTCAAACCTCTGAGAGAATATGCTTTCAGCCTAGAATTCTCTCTCCAACCCATGAAATGACACCCACGCCAGTTAAGTGTGGGGACAGAATAAACACCTCCTCAGAAGGGCTGTAAAAGCCGGCTACCTGTGCACACTTTCTTTGGAAGCTCTGAATGTTGTTCCCCAAAGAAATGAGACAGGAAACCTTAAGAAATAAGTGGCTGTGGGGTCCAGGAGACAGAGAATCCACTGTAGGGAGCTTGGGGACAGGAGGAGGGCCCAGGAGGGGGGCTGTGCAGTACGTCTGGAGGACACAGGGGATGTGGCATGAGCTTGTGGGATAGAGTACCTCGAGGGGTCTTCCAGAATTGGGTAGAACCGGTGATTACTCCTTAAAAAGTAGAAGAAAAAAAAAAGCAAGGATTAACCATACCCACTCGTCGTGGCAGTGAACAAGTTTTACCTTTATAAAAATTTTATGTTTATAACAATATAAACATAGAAATTGAGTTATTGAAAATTGTGATAATGTCTCAACTCAAGAAATAATATGACTATTATTTACAATAATACACATACATACCAGAAAAAAGAACATGGGGTGTTGCCTCTGGGGTACATATATATATATATTTAAAGGCCTTTTAGTTCTTTCTGTCATTTAAAACTGTGTATCACTTTGATGAAAATAAAAATTAATTGTAAAAAGGGATGTTTTACCAGAATATTTCCTAATGCAAAAAAAAATTATCAAACATACCCATTCCAGTATTCTGGCCTGGAGAATCCCATGGACAGAGGAGCCTGAAGGGCTACAGTCCATGGGGTCACAAAGAGTTGGACATGACTCAATGACAAACACAATAGCATAACGTTAAATGACGCAACCTGAAATGAGGCTAAAGGTCCTGTTTTGTCAACATTTTTAGGATTCCAGGCTTACCCTGCTATGTGTTAATGAGAATGGAAGGCATGGCCCATAGTCCTCACACTGAGATGCTGGGGCCTGAAAGGGGAAGGAGAGGGCCAGCCCATATATCAGCTTCAGAAGGCTGCTGGGTTCAATGTTTTTCACCTAGACCTTTGCAAATGGCTTTCACATCTCACTAGTCAATTCCTTTTTCCATTCACTCCTTTCTGCCACCCAAGTTATCTTTCTATAACACGTCATTCCCCAAGCTCAAACTTTTCAAATTCCCTGATGCTAGTTAAAAGGTTCCCAAAGCCTACGCTGCTGCTGCTAAGTTGCTTCAGTCGTGTCCGACTCTGTGCGATCCCAGAGACGGCAGCCCACCAGGCTCCCCCATCCCTGGGATTCTCCAGGCAAGAACAATGGAATGGGCTGCCATTTCCTTCTCCAATGCATGAAAGTGAAAAGTGAAAGTAAAGTCGCTCAGTCGTGTCCAACTCTTAGCGACCCCATGGTCTGCAGCCCACCAGGCTCCTCTGTCCATGGGATTCTCCAGGCAAAAGTACTGCTAGCAAACAGCAACCAAAACCAGAAGCAAACATCAGTCTTATTTCACTGTTCTCCCTTCTGAGACTGATTCAGTTCCAAAAGCTCTAAGCTGGGAGAACAAGTTACAGACTTTACAAATACACTGAATACTATGAGTGGGACCTTCTTCCTGACTACGAGCAACTGTCCTGGGTCAGTGCTGGGATGGAGAGAAACTGGAAGAACTGTTAGAATTAAATCTCTTTCTTACTGGTTTATGATGTGTTTGGGTTACCTATGATGTGGGTCCATGTCCCACACTGTTGTTGAAACACTTTTTAGTATCATAGAAGATTTGCCCTAAAATAAAATGGAAAAGGGTTCAAATGCAGAAATTCAAACTGGCTGACACTGCTATAACCGGAATAATTTTTTGAACACAAACTGATTTTGTTCCCCTCTTTTACAATTCTTCACTGGTTTCTAATGGCCCATGGAGTATAAAGTCCAAATCTCTTTGAAGGTACTGCAGCCCTTCACATCAGCCCCTGTTGCTCAGTTAGTTCAGCCTGGTGATCCCCACCCACCGTACATTCCAGGAAGGTGAACAACTTGATTGAGGCTCTTTCCACACCTGCCTCCATGGTGTGCACACTTTCTGACTTCTGTCTGGAATGACTGTCCTTGGCTTGTTCCTTGAATGGGCTTCTATTCTTCCTTCAGCTCTCAGCTGCAGTCTCTCCTCCTCCTGTCTGAGCTCCTCTTCTCCCAAGGGCCCACAGCACTGTGCCCTGGTCTCCATGGAGGAGGTGATGGTCATATACTTTATCACTGGTTACTTGTCTTATCTCCAAGGAAACTGTAAATTCCTTAAGGGGGAGATGGAATCTCCGTATTTGAGTCCCTAGCAATGAGCAGGTGTTTTCTACACAGTTGAATGAAACCTGCCTTCTGAGATTGCACAGGTGTCTACCTTACCCCCCACCCCGGGACAGAATGACTGACGTGGGTGAGCCTTCAGGTGATTAGGAAGTTTCCAGAAAAAGCAATACAGAAACAACTATACTCAAAGCTCATCCAAATAAAACCATTTTAAAAGATTTCATATTCTGTACTTCACAGCTTGGGAAGAAGTAAATTTGGCCTTTTAACATCTGGGTGATGACTCCCACACAAAGCCATCTCGAGAGTGAATGCCTCGCAACAGCGACTTCATATCTAAACAGCTTCTTGAAGAAACCCCATATACAGGGTATTTCATAACCTCGAACGCCTTGAAATCCAAGGCCATGATTCTCTACACAGTTTCAGCCCACCTCTACCTTAAATATGTGCATTACCATCCCACTGTGAGGATTTTAGAATCTCACACACAGCCATTTTGACATGAGATTAGATTAAATCGTCTCAGTGTCTCTGACCTAGCAGCCTTTATGTCCATGGCAAGGAAAGGGGGAGGGGGCTAAAGGCTTGGAAACCCAGCGTGCACTAAATCGGCTGGCTGCCCTTGCAAGAGAGATGATTAAAATGCTGAGGTTCAGTAATCAGGCCAGGACTGTCCCTGCATCTGCTCAGCCTGCCCCTGATTAGCCCTAATCTAGAAGGCGTATGTTAATCTCAGCTTGTATTCTGGGTCATTTCGATTGATTAAGCAACAGGAAGCCTTTCCCATTCTACATTAGGGACTTGAAGTTCTCCTTTTAGTTTTTCACAGAGACCCTTAGTAAGAAAGCTCTCCTGGCATTTGTATAGTGCTTTTCAAAGTCTTCTCACCCTCACTGCACAGCACTAGCTTCCTGCTGAGACTCTGGAGCAACAGGCAGGGCAGGTATTCTTCCCTTTCACAAATGATAGGCAAGTCCTGTTGGTAGAACCATGGGCTTACCACAAAAGCACACACTTACAAAAACCTGGAGCTTTTAGTACCCCAATCTCTAGTACCTTATCTTTCAAAGCTGTAAGGAAACCGTAGAGTTCTTCAGTTTAGAAAATCTAATTCCCACCTTTCTTTAAATTCCAAAGCACACGGATAAAAAGTTTATTTAAACAAACCAAACATGGACTGAGGGAGACTGGGTGACCAAGCCAGTGGTAAGGCAAGGCAGCTGGGAGTCTCTGCAGGAAGCGGCAAGCCTTTACCATTGACCACTACAGCCAGCAGAGACCTGGAAGGGAGAGGACAGTCCCTTTTGGGCTCACTGCTGCCTCTCCTCTCAGGCTTCTTGGTAAGGTTTACAGAATTGGCAAAAATGGAAAAAGAGGCCAAAAGAGCCTTGGGAACTTCAGGCCCCAGTGCAAGGGTTTCCTTGGCCAATAGCAAGTGAAAGTGAAGTTGCTCAGTCATGTCTGACTCTTTGCGACCTCATGGACACAAGCTCCTCTGTCCATGGGATTTTCTAGGCAAGAGTACTGGAGTGGGTTGCCATTTCCTTCTCCAAGGATTCTTCCTGACTCAGGGATCAAACCCAGGTCTCCCGCATTGTAGAAAGACATTTTACCGTCGGAGCCACCAGGGAAGTCCAATAGCAGTCAGCCCCCAAATCCTGGAGGAACTGCTGGCCTCAGAACAGAAAGAGGAGACCTTATTTTTCTACCAGTTGGGTATCATTCTTGAGCGCAAATGGTCAAACACGCTCCTCCCATCTTAACAAATTAGCAATTACATTCTTTTAGTTGCTCAGACCCAAAACCTGGAAGTCAGGCCATCTCTGACTTCTCACGCAATTCATCAGCAAATTCTCTCGTTTCAAACATAAACCCAGAACACAGCCACATCGGCCACTGATCCCCTGGGTGAACTCCTATCCTCTCTCTCCTGGACTACGTGTTAGCTTCCCTTCAGATTGCCTTGCGCCAGCCCTGGCTCCAATGCACTCTCTGCTCCCCAGACAGAAGCCAGAGGGATCTTCTAAAACTTCCACTCGATGGACATGGGGACACACATTCTGAAAATTCAGATATTTGCTTTTCCTTGTTTTCTGCAAAACGGATTCTGCAGTGGTCTGTCTCTGAACGTGTCACGAGGGGAGGCTTTATGGTAGACTATGGGCGCCAGCGAGAATAACTGAAGGTTAGGGTCACTGCCCTGCACACTCTGGACTCATCATTCATGAGCTGATCTACTCTATTCCTGACCTCTTCTGAGGTAATGAGTTCCATCACTTACCTACCACGTGATGAATCTTTCTCTCACACACACATAGGCATATAACTGGAATTTATTTACTGACGGGAATTCATTTATGGCACCCCATTCCAGTACTCTTGTCTGGAAAATCCCATGGACGGAGGAGCCCTGTAGGCTGCAGTTCACGGGGTCGCTAGAAGTCAGACACGACTGAGCGACTTCACTTTCACTTTTCACTTTCATGCACTAGAGAAGGAAATGGCAACCCACTCCAGTGTTCTTGCCTGGAGAATCCCAGGGATGGGGTAGCCTGGTGGGCTGCTGTCTATGGGGCAGCACAGAGTCGGACACGACTGAAGCGACTTAGCAGCAGCAGCATTATTTTGAGATCTGATGAATAAGTCTATACATCACATTTAGCTAAATCTTGAGATATTGTTTGACAACAGCTTCTCCAACTCCCCCTGCCTTTTTAGTGGCTCCCTACTAAGGGAAAATAAAGTCCAAATACCAAATAGATGAGGGATTATATCAGCCTTTCTCACAAATACTCTACCTTATGCCTTCATCACAACTGTACCTGTCTCCTCAGTATACCCTAGCCACCGCGTGTATTTACTCAGGCAGGTCTCTCTGCCTAGAATTACCCCTGCCAACCGACGTCCTGTTCTTTCCCCGTCTTTCAGGGGCTCCTCCAGACAGAACAGCCCACCAGGTTCTCTCCTTCCGGGGATTTTATTGCTTCATCACTCATTTGGCACCAGATCTGTGCTAACCTGTTTCCAAATAGTTACTGTTTTTCTCTATACAAACACTGCTTACTTAGATCTTGGCAGGACGATGTTCTTGAACAGTGAGCAACTTGAACACAGTAGACATTAATACCTGAATATGACAATTGATCACGTTCTTCATGATTTTCAGAAACTTGATTACATTCCCCTTAGCTCTGGTCTCTAAGGCCCAAAGCCTTTTACTCCACTTTGGAATGAATACCATTCTCCCCACAACATTCTTAAGGCAGCAGCCGAACGCTGTATGGCAGGCAGTTCAGGTGCATTTGATGTGAAGGTAAAACAGGCGATTTTATTTCCATTAGCCTCCCAGTCAGAAAGAATCCTGGCTCTGCCACTTACAGGCTTATGAAATCTCACTTTCCTCCTATATAAAATGGTAATTAATAATACTCTCAGGGTTCTTGAGAACTAGATGTGCTGACGTGGGTAGAATCTGGCACTGTGCCTGGCACACAGTAGGTGAACACTAAATGTCAGCTGCTTTTCCAGATGACTTGGAATGAGAAGTCTGATGAAGTCTGGCTGGGGTCACAGATGTTAGACTACAGCTCTCAGGAAGCAGAAAGGAAAGCAGAGACAGTGCAGATCTCCTTTCAGCCGCGATTTGCTCCTGCCAGGAAGCACATCATTCGCCAAAGGCCTTCAAAGATGTAAAGATTAGAGATAAAAGCCATGAAATCAGGGCAGATGGACTGGTGGGCTGCTTCCTTTCTGAATGCAGGTCAGCACAGGCACTGGAACCACACGATGACATGTATGAAACAGCTGCCAATTCGGTACAGCAGTAAAGACACAACCTAGGCTAAACCACTTATCAATATTAAGACTGTTAACTATATGATCAGGGACAGTATGATATGATGTCACCATGCCGATAAACTTCTAAACCTCGAAACTAATAGCACACGCTGGAGCCCAGCAGAGCTCAGAGTTGCAAGCCTAGCCAGGGTCACCCAGAACCACAGACTGCCCTCCCCCTACCCCACGCCATGACAAGACAGAGCGGGACAGACAGCCTGAGGAAGAATGGGCCTTTCATTTGCTCTCACAATCTGGGAAACCTTTGGGAATTGTTGTTTGCTGTAACTGAACCTTTCAGTCCAAAGGCCTTTCTAGTTGGTCATAGAAATATCTTTTAGTTTGGGAAAAAATATTGATGGTTGTGAGAGAAAAGTAGCTAAACAAATAAATTATCACGTAAATGTAACAGTTGGTGAAAGAGCAATAATTCTTAAAGCTAAAAGGAAAAATTCTCAATGTAATGCTTTCTGTGGTTTATGCATAAGAAAGTAAACTGTATGTATTAGGAAAATGCTGGCTTAAATGGGGTACCTGTGACTGTGACTGGAAAGGGGAGGAATAAATAAGAAAGTGAAATCATCTATGGTTATTACCTAAGTTACTTTTGCAGTTTTTAAAGAGCCATCAAAAATATCTATAAGTGTCTTTAGGGAGGACAGGAAGGAAGGAAGCCCTTTAAAAAACCTTATCTCCAGGCCTAGAAAGAAGTTACATCAGTGCCTGACAACTAAGGAAAGCCACTATTATATGAAGAAAAACAGGCATGGTGTGTCCTGGCATAGAGATGGGAGAACATGACGGAAAAGCAGGTGAAGAAGCTAGTAGGCAGCAGCAGGCAAATAAAGAGGCTAAGAAACACAAACAAGGACCACATGGAGACAGATGAGGGCAAGAAAACGAAGGTCATGAAAAGAGCAATGATGTCAAATGAAAAGGAGAGCCAGGTTACCCTCATAATAGTAAGACAAGGGAGAAATAGAAAAAGCATTTCTCTCTTGGTGGTTCTGTTTCTGCTATATTAGCTGCTTCTGGGACATTTAATCTTCCTTTTCCGTGTTTTCAAAGTCCATGGCTTTTGAGGGCATTTGAGGGATTTATGGATTAAAATATGTATTACATCTGGCAAGTACTGAATATTCTCATGAAGCCAATAGCAGACTCAGAGGTACCCTGGTGTAACAGGCACTTCCCTGCACCCAAGACTTTTTCCCTTCTGACCAGACAATCTCAACCTGCTCTTGGAAAAACCACTTTCTAGAATAACTTCCACAGTAGTGGCTTTTCTTGGGTAGAGCAGTTTCACTGTGTCCTTAATTTTGATTTTGCAGGCCACAAGAAAACTGTCTTGCCTGCATCCCAAAAGCCAAACGTTAAGAGTGAATTCACTTTTACTTTATTAGTGAATGTATTTCAAAATATAATTTGGAGATATAATTTTACCATTCTCTCTTAAAATTACTAGAGTCCCCAGGAACATGAACAAAATCAGGGTTTTGTCCTTTAGTGTTCAGAATCACTGTAGGCTACATCCTAGAGATTGAAATCCCAATGTAAGACTGAACAAGCTGACTCTGACGCATGCTGTTCTGACCAAGAGGGCTTTAAACCAAAAATGGCAGGAGAGAAAAGTGTTTAAAGCTTGCAGGACATGTAGGTGCTCAGGGGGATGTCTGATCAGAGATGTACAGAGAACGGCAGGAGCAATCTAGTAAAGTTCCAGAGATCACTGGAAGGGGATAGGGGAAACACTCCAAATCTCCAACGTCTGTGTAGTAGACAAGGTGTGAACAATAAGTAAAGAGTTGGTATTTTAAAATATTAAATGCAGCCCATCTGACAGAAACCTCAGGAGAGTTACCAAGCTGTTTACCAAGAGTTTGTAATAGTTGGGTGTAGAAATGGACCAATCAGGAGACCAATAAGTCTTCTTACCTAGAGTTAAGAATGGAGATTTATTTTTCTGTTTTCAAAATTTTTATTATAGGAAATTTCAAACAGACACAAAAGGAAAGACTAGTGTAAGGACTCCCACCCCCTGTACCTACCACCCAGCTCTTGCCTCCTCCATCTGAACAGGGACAGATCGAGGCAAAAAATCTGCCAAAGGTGCTCTCCTGATTTTTCAGTGCCTCACTGAGCCCAATCTTAGAGCATCATTTGGGGGTTTCCCTGATGGCTCAGATGGTAAAGAATCCACTTGCAATGCAGGAGACCCAGGCTTGATCCCTCAGTCAGGGAGATCCCCTGGAGAAGGGAATGGCTACCTACTTCAGTATTCCTGCCTGGAGAATTTCATGAACAAAGGACCCTGGTGGGCTACAGTCCATGGGGTCTCAGGGTCAGACATGACTGACCACCTCAGCAAAATTTGCTTTAGACTCAGTCAGACACCTGAAGACAGCAGATTAGAGGTGGAAATAAACAGTTAAGGGGTCAGACGATCACAAAGAAAGAAATCTATCTTATAAACTTCATTTAAATGGAGTATTATTCCATCTTCCCTCTGGACTGTAGTTAGCATAATCAAACTGTTAATGGGGACAAGTTCTTTATAAAAGAATTCCAGCTAATAAAGGCAGAGAAATTTTCTAGTGTTATAGAGAAATCACTAGTTTGAAAGTTTTAGTGAAATAATGGATCTACACAAAATCATTAATGGTTACTAAAACCACTGGGGCTTCCCTGACAGCTCACCTAGTAAAGAATCCGCCTGCAATGCAGGAGCTAAGTCACTTCAGTCGTGTCCGACTCTGTGAGACCCCACAGATGGCAGCCCACCAGGCTCCCCCATCCCTGGGATTCTCCAGGCAAGAACACTGGAGGGGGTTGCCATTTCCTTCTCCAATGCATGAAAGTGAAAAGTGAAAGTGAAGTTGCTCAGTTGTGTCTGACTCTTAGCAACCCCATGGACTACAGCCTACCAGGCTCCTCCATCTGTGGGATTTTCCAGGCAAGAGTACTGGAGTGGGTTGCCATTGCCTTCCGACCCCGGTTCAATTTCTGGGTTAGGAAGATCCCCTGGAGAAGAGATAAGCTACCCACTCCAGTGTCTTTGGGTTTCCCTTAGGTGACCAGGTGATGAGGACTGTAGAATAAAGGAATGCCATCACTTGTGCAGGCTCAAGTGCCTGGAAGGGTAGCCTCTTAAGTCTACCCTCCAGCCACTTCCTTTTTTCCACAGATGAAGCCCCCCCAGCCTGTTCAGCATCCATTCGCAATGGCAATTTGCCATACAGAGGCCTGACAATGACACAGAACTTTTCAAAAGCACTGGGCAAAAAGAGCCACCAGAAAGGGCAGCAGCAGGAGGTCTGCTTCCCATGCACACCTGTGCCGGGGGTACAGAGATGTCTCTGCTATCCACCCGTTGGGTTTACAAATTTCTCTGGGAAACATGCCAGCACACAGTGCTAATGATGCCCATGATACAAAGGTAGATCTTTATAGTCACCTCTTAGTTGAACCAAAGGAAGGATGATGGCTCATTTCCTCCACAGTGCCCTGCTAAACTGATTTCATGCTGTGCTTTTCTTGTCATAGACTTATTTTCTAACCATGTCTTCTTTAAGCTAACATGAAAACTAATTTGTATTTCTTAAGTATGCAGCAGCTGGGCAGGGTGGAGGAGATGGTTCAGGCTTTACCCTGGCTTGCTTAGAGATACTGTCTAAGGATTTAAAATGTGTCATGAGTGATTTTATGACAGATATTGTGTGTATGGCAACTAAGAGTTGACTATATTTACATTTATAAAACCAACAGGGCCATTTCTGTTTCATAGGGCTGCTATGAGGATAAGTAACATTATAATTAAATGATTTAAGTTCTTGAAAAAAGAGATATTGTCTAAATTTGAGGTAGTATGGGTGACTCAGACGGTGAAGAATCTGCCCACAATACAGGAGACCTGGGTTCGATCCCTGGGTTGGGAAGATCCCCTGGAGAAAGGAATAGCAATCCACTCCTGTACTCTTGCCTGGAGAATCCCATGGACAGAGGAGTCTGATGGGTTACAGTCCATGGTGTCGCAAAGAGTCAGACATGACTGAGCGACTAAAATACATACACATCATTTCATAAAGGTTTTCTCCCAGGAGTCAAAGCCACCACGTAGTAGCTAACAGAGACGGACAAATGGAAGAAACAAGCTTAAAGGTCCGCCCTTACTCCCCAGACTTGCTGAAAATGGAAGATGCCACCAGCTCAGGGCTCAACCCCCAGGAATATTGTCCACACCCCATGCTGTACACAAAATGAACAATCCATATACACACTCTTCACCCCCAAGTGTTCACATGCCCTCTTGTCAATGAGAAGCTCTGTTTAATGAGAAAGGAACTTTTCAGGCAAACAGTGGGGCTGTGAAAGCTGAAGGAAGGGAGACCAGGGAGCAGGTCAGCTATAAGTGGACATTCCTAACATTAAAAAGTCTTCTCTCATAGTTGCAATTCATTTTTACTATCATTATTATTACTGTTTTGTGAGAAGTTGGAGGGGCTGGGGAAAGGACACAAGATTCTTGGAGGAAAAATAATTTTAAGGTGAAAAGACAAAGATTATAGTCAAGAAACACCACTGGAAGCTGATCCAAAAATAACCAGGAAAGTTTCCTTTTCTCCTTCCAGCAAGGCTGAAATATTGGGGTGGCCAAAAAGTTTGTTCAGGTTTTTTCCGTAAGTCCAAGGCTCACTTAAGCAGTCAAGACATTTCAGGAGGTTCAGACCAATCTCTAAAACAGTCCTGTCCATGAGAACTCACTGTGAAGATGGGCACAGTGTACTGTGCTCTGGCAATAAGGTGGCTACAGAGCATCCGAAACGTGGCTAGTGTCATTGAGGAGTTACACCTTTAATTTTATTTGCTTTTAATTAATTTCAGTTTATAAAGGGCTAGACCAGGCTCTAAAACCTTCCCAGACCTTTCAGTGAGCCAACTCCACACCTTAAGCATGCTTCAACTGCATACACACTGCAGAACATGGTAAGAGTTGCCTTTTGTTTAGATGGAAACTCAGTCTGAAATTGGACACTCTGCATTCACTGAGAATATATTTTCCTGGCATTTCCCTTACTTACATCATAGCTTTTTTCCTTACTGCCTGACCCCATCAACTTATTTGACATATCCTACCTGCTAGGTGCCTAGGTGAGAAACTTCGCCAGCACTGGAGAGCGCCACATAGAGCTACATTACAGCACTACCTGCAGCAGGGGGAGGCGGGCTTGGGCACAGTCAGAGAACTGCTGGCCGCCTTGGTGAGCCAATCTGATAGCAAGGCTTTGTAGTCTTGNAATTTTCCAAGCCTGGCTTCAGCAGTATGTGAACTGTGAACTTCCATATGTTCAAGCTGGATTTAGAAAAGGCAGAGGAACCAGAGATCAAATTGCCAATATCCACTGGATCATCGAAAAAGCAAGAGAGTTCCAGAAGCTGCTTATAAGACTTTACAAATCTATGCTGGCTAGAAATGTGGCCGAAACCCTAGGAGCCTGGCCAATAGTAATCACAGTCACCAGCTTTTCAGGAACAGGTCTCTAAACCTTCCCATTGAAAAAGATTTATCAAAAGATGGGAGCAGAAGATGAAGTTCTTTGGTACTGCCTAGAATATCACTGGCTTTATAGAAGATGTTTTTTTCTAATTTGTCTGGAAGTAGGGTCCTATCTCTGTAGTCACAGCCCTGCAGCTGGACACAAGGGTTGACCAGAGGGTTCTGTCTTAGCCCTCATTCCTTCCTTTGCCCTGTTCTTTGTTTGGTGCAGTGGACAAACTGTACAACTGTCTTTCCTCATGAACAACACCAGGACCTTAAAAGCTTTAACTTCTCTCCCCTTCTTCCAATCAGCTGTGCTCCAGTATTCCTCCCCTCCAAGACATTAAATACTTATTGAGAATTTTAAATAGTGTTTGTTCAAATGTATCCCCATAAAACTACTGTGTTTTTGCTCAACTTCTCACTTCACCCCTGGTGGCTCAGTAGTGAAGAATCTGTCTGCAGTGCAGGAGACCCGGGTTTGATCCCTGGGTCAGGAAGATCCCCTGGAGAATGGAATGGCTACTTGCTCCAGTGTTCTGGCCTGGAGAATCCCATGGACAGACTTGCTTGATGGGCTACAGACCATGAGGATGCAAAGAGTTGGACATGACTGAGTGAGTAACTCTTTCTTTCCTATTTTGCATCTCTTATCTTCCACTCCTTGAAATACATTCTTCAGAAGTTCCTTTCGTGAGAGTCTTTGTGGGGTTAATGAATGCCGTGGTTTTTTCCTGTCTGCAAGTGCCACTGTTTCACCCTTATTTTCTGGACGTGGCTTTTTCAGGCTGGCATCACAGGGTGACAGATACTGTCCTGCAGCACATTGGAGATCCACTGTCTTTGGCTGCCAATGTTACTCTTGTGAGATTGGCCATCAGTCACGTTGCCAGCCACTTTCAGTGATCTGCCTTTTTCCTTCCTAAGGGCTTTCCTTTTTTCTCTGATGTGCTACACTGTCATCAAAATGTGTCTAGTGGCTTTCTCTTTATATCACATTTTGGGTTAATGATGTTTCCTGGATTTTAGGATTACTGTCATTTAGTATTTCTGGATGGTTTTCTGCTATTATTTCTTCATAGATTGCATGGTGGTTGAGACCACAAACTCTGGAGCCAAGCTACTTGGCGTCTCTATGAGACCCTGGACAAACGTTGCAACTTCTCCGTGCTTCAGTTTCCTCATGTGTAAAGTGGGGATGGTATTAGTCCTCATCCATAAAGTGGGGATGACATCATTACCTACCTACAGGTTTTCTCGTGAACAGTAGGGAGTTAATTAAATAATAGTTTAGAACAGGGACACATGGTAAATACTATATACTTGCTAGCTCCTATAATCATTTTTATTATTACCTCTTTCTAGATGTTTCATCCAACATATGTTAGTGTTTCTCTTTCTAGTCTCCACATCCCTTAACATCCCTTTCTTGTTTTCTGTCTGCTTGGCTCCTAGGTAGCTTTCTTGATAATTCCTACAGATGGATCTTCTAGGTTTCTAGTCTCTTTTCCTCTGTGTCTAATCTTCTGTTTAATCCATCCACTGAATTTTAAATTCACTCTTTATATTATTAGTTTCTAGATAATCTGCCTGAGACTTTGTCTCGATATTTGCTCGGTCAGTTTCTGGCTTGGCCTTGATGCTGATTCACATTGTCAATTCTCCTTGATGTCTTTAACCCTGTGAAGCATAGCAGTCTTAAAATTCTCCATCTGAAAATCCCAGGGCTGAAGTCTGTGTATGCCTGACCTTACTGTCTGTGTTCCTTCTGTCACTTTGTGACAGTGATTTGCTTCTTTGTGCATTGTAATTTTAGACTGTTAGCTGCTCACTTTCCTTGGGACTTTATCTGTGGGGATTTTCTCAGGTCTGAATTCCAGCTGAGTTCCTCCAGAAAAGAACTTGTGTTTTCTTTTGCTGATGGACTGGGGGAACTTCCCAGCATGGCTCTCATCTCTCAGGATGTCCCCAGAAACCTCACCTGTCATTTGTAGCTTTAGCGAGACCACAGGTTATGAGTTTAGACCACAGTCTTTCTTGTGACTACAAATTCTCCAGAGAAAATTTCGGTTTGCCTAGATCCAAGCTTGGTCAAACAATTTCTTGGTGCTTTTATTTTTTTATTAATGACAAATGCGCTAAGATTTAGTCTTTTCAGGCCCTAGTTTTTCATGGGGCATGCTTGTTAAACTTCCCCACTTTGGGTTGTCTAAAAACTCTATTTTCTAGCCCTGCTACGTCATGCAGAGCTTCAAGTAGCCGTAATAGGAAATATGAGTTTCCTTTTGAGAGCCAAGGGGGCTGACTTAAAGAATTTAAGGGAGGAAGTAACTTGATCAGCTCTGTGCTTCAGAAAATCCTCTCAGTAGGAGGAGAATATAGAGAATGTAGATGAAAATACAAATTTCTAGTCAGACCTCTGCATGGAAACAACTGCATGAATACTTTGATTCATGCACACAAAGTATCCAGCTGTTTATGCTGTTTTGTAACATGTAATATATTTCCAGTTAGATCCTTTTAGTTGTGGAATCTGTTTTGTCCTAATTCCTTATCTTTAAGATGAGATGCTTTCTAGCTGTGATGAATCTAAAATGAAAATCTTTGGTACCTGTGGAGGTTTCTTCATGTACCCTCCTCTCTCCTTGGATTTGTTTTGTACGAAAGAGAGTGGAGACCTCAGATGGGAATCTCTGACAGGCCAAGCTTCATCCCGGGATGACTCCCATCCGTTAGGGCCTTAAAAGTTCCCAGAGGCTCCCATTTCCGTAACTGTGGTATGCTCAGCAATCTAGGCCCCTCTCTGCAGCCCCAAAGTTTATGTTAGAATTCTTTCCATTAGAATTGAGAATGCAGGGCAGTGTCATTTAGAGAGTCCCTATAAAGGACAGTTTTGTTGGAGAGTATGTGTTGGGGGGAGGGGTGTGTGTGTGTGTGTGTGTGTGTGCGTGTGTAGCTGATTTTACTACATGAACTTGCACAGATATATATTTTGGAAGAGGGGGGCTCACCCCTGGATCTCATTCCATGCCATGCAGTTATTAACAGCCTCTGAAGATGCAATTACCAGCCACGCAGATGCAATGAAACCAGGAGAGGGGAAATATCCTGATGCTATCATTTGGACTCTGGATCCCACTGTTCCTGGAGCCAGCCTCTCTTGCCAGCTCCAGGAATAGTTATTTGAACCAATAATGTCCCATAATGAATCTCATTTGGGTCTGCCCTCTGCTCACACAGCCACAAATATGTCCATATCAAAGCTTTTATCACACTGTACTTTGAGCATCCGAGGACATGATTCTCTCCTGTTGTACTACGAGGTCTTTGAGAAAAATGAACATATCTTTGAGTTCCAGGGCCTGCAATAGTGCCTGACCTAATGCTCAGCAATTTTTTTTTTTTTTACTGGAAATGCATGCATTTGTGCCTGAAGGCATGAGTGAATTAGTGGTTGAATAGGCAAGTCAGAGAGATGAGAGTTGGGACGTGATTCTGGGCAGAGAATTTTAAAGGCTTCACTGTGAGAAACATCTGGCAGTGGAGAAACAAGCCAAAATGAAGGCAAAGAATATTTGACAGGTTAAGGGAAATCGCTCAGTTGTGTCCAGCTCTTTGCAACCCCATGGACTGTAGCCTATCAGGCTCCTCCGTCCATGGGATTTTCCAGGCAAGAGTGCTGGAGTGGATTGCCATTTCCTTCTCCAGGGGGTCTTCCCGACCCAGGAGTCGAACCCAGGTCTCCTGCATTGCAGGCAGACGCTTTACCGTCTGAGCCACCACTTTAAAATGCACCTAATATGAGACTTCCCTGGTGGTCCAGTGGCTAAGACTTCCATTCCCAATGCCCCAATACAGGGGACCAGGGTTTGATCCCTGGTCAGGGAACTAGACCCCATATGCTACAACTAAGACTCGGTGCGGCCAAATAAATAAATATATTAAAAAACAATAAAATGCACCCAAGGGTTAAGAAGCCCAGCCCTGTGGGAATTAGAATGTACTTGGAGTTGACTTAGATTAGTTTCCAAGTCCTGTACTATTTGGGAAGCAGTGTATTGTGAGAGCGGAGGACCAGGCCACTGTGAATGCAGAGAATCCCAGGGGCATCCAAGAAAGTGGAACAGAATGTGCTGGACTTGGGGGTGGGGACAGTTTCTGGGTTGCAAGATCCTTTCTATAAAAACCTTTCCGGAGGGTGGGCTTTGCCAATTTTGGCTGTTCTTGACCAGGGATGGAGGACCATGAGTGCATGATCAGAATGACCCTTGATCTGTGGTAGCCCTGCCTTGGGATGCTGGATCAAGGCTAGTCTGAACTGGTTGGATGGAAGGAGAAACAGTTGCAAGGCTTAAGGGAAGGAAAGAGGCCTCAGCAAGCTGGGGAGAGCTTGAGGAGGGCAGGAGGCCTGGGCCTCCCTCGTGAGAACTGACGTGATCCTTGCATAGGGAATCACACAGCTTCTCAGACTCTTGGTAACACCAGGTAAGGCAGCAGGTGTGAAGAGACCTTCTCCTGGGTGATCCAAGCCAGAGGACCAGAAGTCTCCTACAGAGTCAGGGGCTCCAGGAAGGGCCTCCTGCTTCAAGGCAGCTCTGAGCTGACTTTCTCCTGGAGTAGGAGAAAGAAGGCTTACTGAATTCTTTCCTTCCCATTCCTTTGTCTTTTACATCCATCTGTGCTTGCTCATTCAAGGGTTAAGCTCCTCCAAAAGTCAGCGAATCATGGAGACAGGAGTCCCAGGGCTCCTGAGCAGCCGTGTGGTTGGGGAAGCCTGTGGCCAAGATCATCTCAGTGGGGAGAGCCAGCTCCTTCACTGTGTGTCCTTCCAGCTGTCAGCGATTCAGGTCTGCTCTCAGGGAACATTGCCTGGGGAATCTAGAAATGAGAAAGTTGGGACAATCAGTGCCCTAGTTTTCCTCATTTAGAATTTCTTTTTCCTCCAAGCATCATGTAAATTGATCCACGGATACTTATGGAATGGCTGCTTTGTGCAGGGCACGCTTGTGGACCTTACTTATAAGGAGTGAGCATCACATAGTGAAGTCCTTGGTTGAGTTCCGTTCAGTGGCTCAGCCGTGTCCAACTCTTTGTGACCCCATGGACTGCAGCATGCCAGGCCTCCCTGTCCATTACCAACTCCTGGGACTTGCTCAAACTCATGTCCATCGAGTCGGTGATGCCATCCAACCATCTCATCCTCTCTTGTCCCCTTAGAGAAGGAAGCCCCCTTCCTGCTGTCAGTTTTTTCCATCAGGGTCTTCTCCAGTGAGTCAGTTCTTTGCATCAGGTGGCCAAAGTATTGGAGTTTCAGCTTCAGCATCAGTCCTTCCAGTGTATATTCAAGACTGATTTCCTTTAAGATGGGCTGGTTTGATCTCCTTGCAGTTCAAGGAACTCTCAAGAGTCTTCTCCAACACCACAGTTCAATAGCATCAATTCTTCGGCACTCAGCTTTCTTTATAGTCCAACTCTCACATCCATACATGACTACTGGAAAAATCATAGCTTTGACTAGATGGACCTTTGTTGGCAAAGTAATATCCCTGGTTTTTAATATGCTGTCTAGGTTGGTCATCGCTTTTCTTCCAAGGAGCAAGTGTCTTTTAATTTCATGGCTGCAATAACCATCTGCAGTGATTTTGGAGCCCCCCAAAATAAAGTCTGTCACGGTTTCCATTGTTTCCCTGTCTATTTGCCATGAATTGATGGGACCAGATGCCATGATCTTCGTTTTCTGAATGTTGAGTCTTAAGCCAACTTTTTAACTCTCCTCTTTCACTTTCATCAAGAGACTCTTTAGTTCTTCACCTTCTGCCATAAGGGTGGTATCATCAGCATATTTGAGGTTATTGATATTTCTTCTGGCAATCTTGATTCCAGCTTGTGCTTCATCCAGCCCAGTATTTCNAAGGTTTCTTTTCTTTCCTCCTAAATTGTTCTCCTTAGAAAAGAATGGCAGTAACAGGGCTGAAAATTCAGCAGGATTTGGCATCTCTCTGACTGTGAAGAAAGAAATATTTGTATATTATTCAACGGTCCTCCAAGTTATTCATCAGAAGTTTCATTTTTCACTAAAGTCTTTTCCTTATCTTAAAGCCACTGACATGAATATATATCATGGAGTTAAAAAGATTGAATTACACTTCGCTGGCTACTGCTAAGATTCATGGACGCTCCAAGCCCCAGCTAGTCCCTGGGTGTACTAAGCTGCTGCATTTTATGTCTGCCTTTTTTTTTTTAACTTGCTCAGCGAACACATACTAACAGGGTTTGTCTCTTCATTGTGATATGAGAATGATGGAAAATACACTCAGTATTGCTTGATGAAAGACCTTTGCCAAAAAGGACAATGTCTCTGTCATTCGATTATATTTCCCAGGGGCCCTGAGAAGGGCTTGAGCTGGGTTTAATGGGATATTTTGGAGCCCCAGGGCTGCTTGGGGGCCAAAGCCAGAATCTTGCGTGTGGGGTGGCTGGTTCCAGAGGAACTATGGAAGCCCCCCCCCCCCACAACCCTTTTGGTGTAGGTTACAGTGCTGGTTGGTAAGCTTGTTTTCTGATGGCCGGGGTACCTGAGCAAATAGCATCCTGGCGGTTCATCCATCCACCCACACCATTGTTACTAAGGATATTCCTATGGAACATCACCCAACTGGCTGTATTCCTCTCCTTAGGGCCGTTCTAACAGGTTATCATACACCAGGTAATCGAGGACAATGGAAATGGATTCCCTCATGGTTCTAGGGCCAGAAGTCCAAAATCAGAGTGTGGCAAAGTTTGGGCTCTTTCTGGAAACCATGAAGAGAACTTTGTCTCCTGGTTCTCTCCTGGATTCTGCTGCCTGCTGGCAGTTCTTGGCGTTCTTTGGCTTGTACCTGTATCTCGCCAGTCTCTTCCCCCATCTTCACATGACTCACTTGTGTGCTCTCCCTTCTGTCGCATAAGGACACCTGTCATTGGTTTTAGGGTCCATCTGATTAATCTAGAGTGATTAATCTCGTCCAAAGATCCTTAATTATTTCTGCAAAGATTCCTTCTCCAGCTAAGAAACCTGTCACATTCACAGATTCTGCGTGGTTATGTCTTTTGGAGGGTTTCCATTTCAACTCACTACAAGACCCGTTCCTAAAAATAGAAATGAACAAAGGTGTAGGTAGAAAGATGAAAGTTTGGATAGGCAGAATATCTGTGTAGAAACTCCTAGCACCCAATACCAGGCCCCGTGATCCACTTCATTCTTCTAACACTTTCTTCTCTATCAAAACTTACCACGCAATGATCCCATCGGTTTTCTAACAGGAATCCAGGCTGTCCACTTGGGTTTGTTTTTCTGATCTGCATGTTGTGAACTATTATAATTACCTGGTGTCTTAGCTTAGCCTAGTGGTTTCTCATTGACAGAAACTTCCCATTGATAGCCCTGTCCCTACCTCTCTTCAAGGAAGGAGAGAAAGTGGTCTGATTGCTCAGATTCTAGAACACAGGTTGGTTGAACTTCCTTGGTTAATTATTGGGGTCACTGTGCTGCTACGAGGTGGCTGGCCCTCAGCAAAAAGTTTCCTTTTGTATGCATTCCTGTAGTTTTCTATATTTTCATAAAATAGATTGAGCCATTATATCCTGTGATTTCACTGGTGCTTACAGGAAATGTTGATAGAGAGGCTTCATAAATATTGAGGCTAAGTCACAGGTATCACTCAGGTTTCTTAAAACATGCTGCATTTAGAGTTTGTGGCCCAGGTCTTAGGAACAAGAAAGTAGTAATTGGTTTCCCTTTGTCTTTTCCCGTGAGACTCTTGGGAACCTCTCAGGTAGGAGTGTTTGAGACCAGAGTGGGATATTTTTGATACACTGTCCTATTTTACACCATCTTATTTCTATAAAATCCTACCATTGCTCCATAGCATCTGCATCTTGAGTTGAAAGAACTTTATTCCTCTTCATCTGGTGGAGGAAAGCAATTTCATGCAACTCTCCACCACGTGGGACCAATTATTCAGGAGTTAATGCAACCAGAAACTACAGCTGAATTTAGAAGCTAGAAAAGGGCATGCTGTGGGTACGTAGATAAGTGAGAGGAAAGACGAGCTACACCACTCTTCCCAACACATACACACAGCTGAATGATGCTTCTGCAAATCTAGCCCTTCTCCACAATGATCCACGTGCCATATCCCAGATGTACCCAGGATTGTTATAGTCTCTGGACTACCTGCGTCTGAGAAGCTCTCAGACTCTCTCCATCCATCTAAATCCAGCCTAGTTGTGACTCCTTCAGCAAGCCTTCCTAGCCAAGTCCAGCTCAATTTTCCTCCATGTTCCCTGTTTCCCATGTGTTTGCTCTACAACCTGGAATTGTACTATCTTTCTCTCCCCTTTCACCATGAGAGGGACAAGAGACAGAGATGTCACAGAAATGGACAAGGAACTGAGGTCAGATGTCCTAGATTCTAGTTCCAAGTCTCCTCAAACTCTTTGGTTGTCTTTGGCTAGTTATTCCATCTATCTGGACATATTTCCCTTTCTATAAAATAGGATTCAATTTTTGAAGAGAAATGATGTCTGCCCCTTTTTTGTCTTATCAGGCCATTGTTTGTACCAAATGAGATACCCCATCCTGTAATGAATTTAACATACTAGCTGAGAGCTGCTACAGCAATGAGCTGAGGATGAAAGCAATTTCCTGGCTTTTTCCTGCACCTGTTTGCACTTCTTTGACTACAGCAGTGCACCCAGCAACAGCCTATGTGAGTGTTGGCTGCTAATGCCTCACTGTTGCTCCTGCCCCAGAGGGGTCACTGTCTCTCTATAACACCCCAACCTCCTCCTGGATGGGGCACACTTGTAGTGTAATGGCCTATCATAGCAACAACCCTGCCTTTACTAGGGGTTTTCTTAGGTGGCTGCTAAGCCCTCAATCTCAAGAATGATTACTGACCACACAAGCTGAGCTTTCTTGAAAGTGATTGTTTACTGGGAACATCTGGCGTGTGAAAGGAACGCTTATATTTTTTCTCTTCCCTCCCTCCAGTCAACACTAAGTGGTACTTTCAAAGGCTGCCCTGCTTCTCTTCCAAGGACTGGAGACCTGCTTCATTATTTAACTCCAGATTTTCATCACTGCACAAACTGTTTTTGTGGAGCCCTTGTCTTGAGAGAGGAAGTATGACCCACAGCCTCCCACAATGAGAGATTTTCTTGCTAATTAAGTTTCCAACATCTCTGTTTGCCAAAGAAAACACTACCACCTTAACTTGTTCAATTACTGCTAAGTAGGACCAGCTCATTGTTCCTGACAATAGTTATTATAAGACCTGTGAATTTCTGTATTTTTGCATCAATAAGTCTGAATATATATTCACACATACATACACACCCAGACTCATATGTTTTTATTTATATATGTGGAAGATATTACCTGGGACCCTATGTTATAAAGAAATTATCTACTCATATATTATCTTTTACTTACTTAAATCCAGGCTTTTCTAGGTTTTTCTTTGCAACTGTTCTCCCCAAAGCCCGTAACTACCGAGAGTGTGATTGGTGAGTATGTAACTTTAACTACTGATTGCCTTGCTCTTGCTAGCAGTCTGGATCAGTTTGGGTGGGAGGGGGTTCTTCTGTATTATATCTCTCCTTGATGTAATGATGAAGCCCACAGAAACAGAACTGGGTCTTATCTGTCACCTTTGGCTGGTGACTTTGGCAAGTGAATTCACATCACTAAGCCTTAATTTCTTTTCATCTCAAAGTGTAAATAATAATAATAGTAGGAGTTCCATGGTACTATTTGAGGATTATATGAGAGAATTCTTGTACCCCACTTAGCTCCCATTTATCAAATGCTAATCTGAATGCCTCTGGTCTGTACATTATTCTTGTGACTTCGTTTGGAACTCTCAATGAAGAAAAATATATTTACATTTTATAGGAATTATCCAGACCAAATCAGTACATCCTTCTAGTTACAACCCAGAGGTAGTGGACAGACTATGGCTCTGTAGTGGAGAGAGAAACCAACCTTTCAAGTGGGCTAAAATATGAACACTGCCTATAGTAATGAACCAATGATTAGAAACAGAGGGAAGCTGCAAGCACCCTGTGGTCATCTATGGGAGTCCAAGCTGCCCTTGGTTTGCTGACAGAAAATCAGACTGCCCTTCAATTATGGCAGAAATGCTCTACCCCCAAACTGTGACTTTAGCTGCTGTTTCTAATTCTCCTTTTCTCCCATTTGCAATGACCCCTTAACACAAGTTTCTCTTTCCCACTCTGAGAATTATCTGGGGACAGTGAAAATAGGATCTTAATCTCCATCATCTTGCATCTCTGAGTTCCTCTGCCTGCTCTTGGCCCTCTCTGTTTTCACTTGCTTTTCTAGTGCGTGCTCCTCCACCTGTAAGGGTCCTAGAAGAAAGTTTCTAGCTCCTACAAGCTAAGAGTCCTAGAAGGCGGTTTCAGATAGAGGGGATCTTATTATTGCAGGTTGTTGTTGTTGTTTTAACCAGCCAGGTACTGTCTTCATGCAGATTTTGAGTGATTGTCCAATCACTAGCCTCATCAGCTGAGACCTGGCTAGTGGAGTACTGTGGCACGGAGATGACCATTCCTCCTGCTGTACATAGAGATGAGGCAGTTCCTCTGAGAAGGTGGTGGGATGGCTACTGCTAGACAGACCATGTAAGTTTCATACTCTTCTTCCTCCCTGCCCCAAGCCTGCTGCATCTTTTATGAGTTAAAAATGAGCAGAGGAAATATTCTCTCTTTAAGCATATGTTCATGGGTAATGGCAAGGTACTCCCTAAGCATGAAATTTGGATTCCCTTCCAAGCCAAGAGCTAGGAAAAAGTCAACATGCAGGAAATGAAATTAGCCATCTGTAGAAAACCCTACCCTAATTGCTAAGCAGTTGAACTTCCAGGTTCAATGATTTGGGCCTCATCCATCATCTCAGGACAGTACGGTTGCTTAGCAGAGCTAAAGTTGATGCTTTCTGCATCCTCCATGTAAAGATGGAATGTGCTAACAGAGGGTAGTTTCTGCATGAAGACAAGGGAACGAGGGTCCAAGCAGTGTCTTGGAAGAAGACTATCCAGCTCTCCCCTTTCCGGAAGGGAAGGGCTTCTCATCAGACTTGAACACTCTGGTTCGTTACTCTTGCTCTTTGTGCTTCCACTCCCATCAGCTTTTGACTGTTATGCATCTAACTTTGTACCCCATTACTCTTTGAAAGTGCTTTGTCCAAGTGTATCAATGATTCACCTCATCCCAGGTACCAAAATTCCTGGACACTTTCTAAAGTAAACAATAATTTTAAAAGATTAACAGAGCAAAGTAAAACTCTTCCTTCTGGAAATGCCTTATTAGACTTTCCTTTGTAAAACTCCTTCCTGATACTTCAAACCAATGTGTTCAACTCTCTTTGCTTTGCCCTTGTTTTTCCCTTTCTCCTCCCCTAACCATTCCCTGTTGTTGTTGTTGTTGGTGTGTGTGTGTGTGTGTGTGTGTGTGTGTGTGTGTGTGTGTTTGTGTTTTAACCTCTTTTCTCAATCTTTTCCTTTCATCACTCTGCCCTGGACTAGTGTATTTATCCCAAGACGTTTATTACCATCTGTATTCTATTAACCTGGACACCTCACTACGGGCTCTAGAAGGCTAGGAAGTCACAGCCTCCCTCTGGTCTGTGTATCCATCCACTGCTCCTCCTCTACTCAGTGACGCGCCAGTACATCTTTACCAACCAGCCCTCGTGGGGAGAGGAAAGACGAGCTCCAGTGTGAAGTCTGCCAATTTCCGTGACATAAATATACTGATCATGGTTGATTTTTAGCTACCAACTGACATCAACCAGCTCACAAAATGACTGAAAAGTAAACAATTGGCTCTCAACTGTTAGACATCTCAAACTCTACCTGCTAAGTCGCTTCAGTCGTGTCCGACTCTGTGCGACCCTATAGATGGCAGCCCACCAGGCTTACCTGTCCCTGGGATTCTCCAGGCAAGAACACTGGAGTGGGTTGCCACTTCCTTCTCCAATGCGTGAAAGTGAAAAGTGAAAGTGAAGTCGCTCAGTCGTGTCTGACTCTTAGCGACCTCATGGACTGCAGCCCACCAGGCTCCTTCATCCATGGGATATTCCAGCCAAGAGTACTGGAGTGGGATGCCACTGCCTTCTCCCAAACGCCACCTAGTCAAAGCTAAATGTCCTGTGGCCTGTCTGACCGTTTTCCTCCCAAGTAGCAGCCTGGATTATCAGGACTGACACTGTAATCGCCATGACAGCAGTCCCTTTGCTGCTCACATTTTCTGTTTTGTTCTCACTGTCTAGAACCACTCTGGCACCTAGTACATGATAAATGTTTGTAGAATGGATGAGTCAGTATAGCCAACGTTCCTCTCTGTTTTTTGGGTCTGCCTCTTCACAGAGTCGGACACGACTGAAGCGGCTGAGCAGAGCTTTTAAAATAATGAATTAGAATGCTTACTCATACATCGGATTCCTGTGCACTTAGAAAATCATTTTCTGATGAAGGATTAAAATTGAGCTCTGAGCTAAAGGCTGAGAACCTATAAAATAGACCATGGGGATTCCCTGAAGGCCTGTGCAGACAGATGCCACCTTACTGTTTTAGTGCCCTAGTAAATGTCCTAGAGAAAATAACATGAATTTGTTTACAGAAGTGCTATAAATCAGGAAGCATCACCATAGAAAAATCACTTGAAAGAAACTGAGTGACTGATAGAGGTGCCTGATAGAGTGGAAACTGCGTGGATTGGAGATATTTCTCAATTTTATCAAATTATTAAACAGTTTGGATGAATTCCTTAGCCTTTGTTTTGCCAACTGTAAGATGCTTATTATAATACCTACCTTGCGTCATGAGGGAGCAAATCATGTCTGTAACACAGCTGGTGCATGAAAGTGTTTCAAAGATAGCAGGTGATAATCTTAACGGTGTAAAGAAATCATTGTTTCAATTTCTAGCAGATCTAGATTTTAGTTTTGTTCCCTACCAATCATTCCTGAATGGCCTATACAAAGTAGGTATCCACTAGCCATTTATTGAATAAATGAATGTGAAAATGATGGGGAAAATGACGAAGTGAGAGGTTAATGAGTTATCTTACTTCAGAGGCAATGAGTTGCTTTTTCTGGAAACTAAGGATTTCTCGAGGCAAACAGGAACAGTGTCACATGAGGACCCTTATCTGACGTACCTGCTGATCTGGCTGCCAAGGACAGAGAGGAGATTAAGTCCTCTTGTTTTCCCAGCTGGTACTGCTTCTGTTAGTGGAGAAAGGATCAACATCTCTGCAGCTGGCTGTTCTCTGCGCCAGGGCTGAAGCACGTTGCAGGAAGGGTGGAGCCTGGTCTGCCTTGCTCTGCTGCGATGCTTCGATTGGGGGGGGGGGGGAGGCAGATTCTTCCTGGCACTGACAGTTCCTCGGTTTCTGTTCAGCAATCAGCTATGCCTTCATGGGACCCCTGAGCTGAGAAACTAGCCCTGCCAGGCAGAACCAGCAGATACAAAGGCCTCTAAGTAGGCTCTGGCATAAAAAATTCAAAAGATGTGATTAGAGCAATTTTGTTTCTTTCCCAGATGTGATAAAGTCTTCTTGTTACTCTGGGGCTGGCTAGAAAATTCCTCAGGGAATTTCCTTTATCTTTTAAACCGAGGGAGTCTCTGAAATGTGACTCTAGCTAATTCTGTCAGCCACCACTAACAAATTCAAAGGCAATGCTTAATAACAGCAGAGGCTCAGATACAGTCTTCTAGAATCCTTAAGGACTAAGTCCTGTACTTGAGAAATCCCCCTGACTTTGCAGCACCCAGTGCTGATTAAGGATCAGTGGCTCAGGACAAAGCGCGTCGAGGGAATCAGCCAGAGCAAATAATTTTTTAGGAGGCTAATTTTTCTTGTTATCTGTAGAGATGGGGAAGAGGAGATCCCTCTTTTCCCACCTGCTTCTCAGAGGTATCCCAACTTGGATCACTCTGACAAAATCCTAATTATCTCAGTGTCCTTCTGACTTTCATCATGTTCTGAGAATTTAAACTACTGGACCACAGCCAGGCCTCTCTGGCTGGAAGATGTGCTTTGTGGGCCATATAATTGTTTGAACTGCTTTATGGAAACATAATTGAAGTACAATAATTGCAAATGCTTGAAGTATACAGTTTGATAAAGTTTGACATATGTATATACCTGTTAAACCATCATCACAATTAAGGTAATAAATGTTTCCATCACTCTAACATTCCTCCTGCTGCTTTATCATCCTTCTCTTTCTCCATCCCCATGCTCAGGCAAGCACTGACCTGCTTCTGTCACTATAGATCTGTTTGCTCATCACAGAATTTCATGTAAATACAATCTGACATGATGTACTTTTGGGGAAGGTCTGGTTTTCTTAACATCACCCTTTTGAGATTAATCCATTTGGTTTGTGTACATCAATAGTCCATTACCTTTCAGTTGCTGAGTAGTACTCCATTGTATAGATATACCATAATTTCAAAATTAAAATCCATTTACCTGTCAATGGGCATTTGGATTTTCCCCCTGGTTTTGACTGTTACCGACAAATCTTCCATGTATGTTTGCAAGCAAGTGTTTGTATGAACATTTGTATGTTTTCAATTGTCTTTGGCAAGTATCTGAGAATGAAATAGCAGGATGGTAGTTCTCTGTTTACAAATGTATAAACATTTGTATGTTTTCAACTGTCTTTGGCAAGTATCTGAGAATGAAATAGCAGGACAGTATTTCTCTACAGTGCTGTCTCCTTTTCCACTAGTAATGTATACCTATTCCACTTATATCATGATCTCCAATCCATGGTACGGCTAATCTTTTTTTTTTTTAATTGGAGGTTAATTACTTTACAATATTGTATTGGTTTTGCCATACATCAACATGAATCCACCACAGGTATACACGTGTGTTAAACTGTAGCCATTTTAATGCATATTCGGCAATATCTCAGCGTGTGTTTGATATGAATTTTAATGATTCATGATGTTCAACATGTTTTCATGGTTTTGTTGTTCATTTACATATTGTTTTTCATGAACTCTATAAATATTCTGTTTAAGTTGCTTTCTAAAAATTTTCATTTATTTAATTTTTGACTCTGCTGGGTCTTCATTGCTGCATGGGGTTTTCTCTAGTTGCACTGATCAAGGCCTGCTCTCAAATTGTGGTGCACAGGTTGCTCATTATGGTTGCTTCTCTTGTTGCAGAGTGTGAGCTCTAGGGCACATGGGCTTCAGGAGTTGTGGTTTGCAGTCTCTAGAGCACAGGCTCAAGAGTTGTGGCACACAGGCTTAGCTGTTCTGCAGCATGTGGGATCTTCCCGGACCAGGTATCAAACCCATGTCTCCTGCATTGAAAAGCCGATTCTTTACCACTGAGTCAACAGGGAAGCCCAGTTCAAATTTTAAATTGTGTTGCTTGTTTTCTTATTAAGTAATTGCAGGAGTTCTGCATGTATTATTGATACAGGTCTTTTATTCAGTTTATGTCTTGCTAATATTTTCTTCCTCTCTGTGGCTTGTCTTTTCACTTTCTTAATGGTGTCTGTGTTAGTTTTCTGTTGCTGTATAGCAAATTGCCATTGTTTATGGCAATGGGTCTTAAACATCACCCATCTACTAACTCTCAGATCTGTAGGTTATAAGTTTGGCACTGTGTGGCTGGATTCTCTGCTAAGGGTCTTACAACACCAAAGTGTTGGCAAGGCTGTGTAGCTTTCCAGAAGCCTTGGGGAAGAATCTGTCTCCAAGTTCGTTAAGGTTATTCAAATTCAGTTCCTTGTGGTTGTAGGACTGAATTCCCTATTTCCTTAATACATGGTCCTATCCATATCTTCTGACCAGCAACATTATTCTTACGCTTCAGATTTCTCTAATTTTTTTTCCCTCTGCTTTTCTCTTCAGCTTTTAAGGGTTCATGTGACTACATTTTGTCTATGCAGAAATTCAGGATAGTCTGCCTATTTTAAGCTATGTTGATTGTTAACCTAATTTAGAAACTGCAAAGTTCCCTTTGTCATATAATGTAGAATATTCACACACATGCTGGGGATTTAGACATGGGATTTTTTGTTGGGGATTGGGGCATAATTCTCTCTGGCATTAATTATGATGAATTTCAGTCTAAAAGGATATTAATTATGATGAAGTTCAGTCTACTAAAATTATTTTGCTTGTTCTTTTGTGTGCTTTGAAATCCTTGCATACTTTTGGTTGCAAAGATTTTTCCTTATGTTTCCTTATAGAAGTTTCTTATAGATTTAGGTTTTGCACTTAGGTAGGTCTATGACTCACTTCAAGTTAATTTTTGCATGTGGTATAATATAGCAGTCAATTTCCTCCCCTGGTTGTTTTGTCACTATTTGTTGAAAATGCTCCCCTTTCCTACTTGATTTGAATTGGACTGGTTGTTTACTATTGAGTGGTGATAGTTCTTTACATGTACTTGAAATAGATGAGTTTTTTTCAAATATTTTTATCCCAGTCTGTGACTTATCTTCTAATTTTCTTCATAGTAACTTTTAAAGAGCTTTAAATTTAATGTTATGATGTATATGTTTTTTTCTCTTATGGTTTATGCTGTTTGTGTCTTATCTAAGAAATCTTGATCTAATACAAGGTAACAAAGATTGTCCTCTATGTTATTATGAAAAGTTTTATATTTAAGACTATAATTCACTTTGAGTTAAATTGTGTATGTGAGCTGTGGACTCAACTTATTTTCTTCCTCTCATTTATTTTAATATGGCTTTCAAGTTGTTCCAACATAATTTCTAAGTTGAATTTTCTTAATTCCTTTGTCAAAAATCAACTGAGCATACATGTATGGGTGTATTTCTGGACTCCTGTATGTTCGGTTAATCTATGTCTTGATTACTGTAGCTTTATAATAATCTTGAAACTGGATAGTATGAAACTTGCAACTTTGTCCTTCTTTATGGAAATTGTTTGGCCTATTTTAGTTCCTTTGCTCTCCCATGTAGATTTTAGGACATTTACCTCTAGGTGACTGCAATTGCTTTAAACCTATTTATCAATTATGGAAAAATTGACATCTTAGCAAAATTAATCTTCCAATTCATTATTGTTTAAGTATTCTTTGATTTGTCTTAATAATGTTTAATAGTTTCTAGAGTAAAAACATGTATGTATTTGGCATATTAACACCCAAGTGTGGGTAAGTCACTTCAGTCATGTCTGACTTGATGGATTTTAGCCTGGCAGGCTCCTCTGTCCATGGGATTCTCCAGGCAAGAATACTGGAGTTGGTCCCCTCCTCCAGGAGATCTTCCTGACCCAGGGATCAAACCCACATCTCTTACGTCTCCTACTTTTTATGCTTTTGTAAACATTACTCGTTTTAACTACAATTCCCTGATGTTTGCCAGTATAAATGTATATGTAGCTTTTGTGTAGATTCTTTGTAGCTATCTGACCATAGCTCCCTCTTCCTTTCTCATAGCTCACACTGTATATTTCAGCCTTCTCATCTCCCTCAGATTCTGACCTCTGCGTTTGCAACTCAAAAGGACTGTGACAGCCTGCTTTGGCTCCAACCCTCTGTACATGGTCAGGAAATTATCCCCAGGTAGATGATTGGACAATTTGCCCCTCACTTTTTTAGTTTCCCTTGGCTCAGGAATCCCAAAGTTATGCAGTCCATTATACAGGCTCAAGAATATTGCCTCATGTATTTTATATATCCTTTTAGTGTTTATGTTTAGAGAGTTAGCTCATACCAGTTACTCCATCACGGCTGGAGGAAGATGTTCTTCCCATAGTTCATTTAACCAGGTGCTATATATATATATGTATGTATGTATGTATGTGTGTGTGTGTGTGTGTGTGTGTATAGTTTCCAACCTTAATTTTACCTATGTTTCAATGAAGGTCTTATGTTGTACATATGTGAGTTTGTCTATAAGACAAATACATAAGAGTGGAATTGTCAAGAATACTTAATTTTTACTAGATATTGACAAATCACTATAGGCATTTGTAATTCCACAGTCTTCATAAGTAGGCACCCATTTCATAGCTCCATGCAGAAGTCTGTGGATTTTTGCTTAATGGAAAAAACACTCATAGAAAAAGAAGTGCAAATAATTCTCCAGCATTTGAAAGGTGACCTATCTCACCCATATATTTACATACTCCAAAGATCCTATTTCTCACTTACATAAGATTAGTAAGATCATGTGAAGCTTTCTTATAAAAAGAAAAATCTGCATATAGATGTAGAAACAATAAGCCAAAAAAAAAAAAAAAAAGTAGCAAAGTCTAGACAGACTGGGGAAATGGTAGTTCCATTTTTCCCCTGCCATGTGCTGCTAAGAGTTATCTGAGAGGAACAGTAACCGTAGCCAAAGTACCCCTCAAACCTCTATAGGTTGCTGCCAATCCTTGGCTACCCATTCAGTACTGTTGTCCCTTACTGCATTCCAAGAACTGACTTGTGTCTCTGGCATTGCCAAGCGCAAATGATGGACTGCCTGAACTGCTTCCACCAACAAAAAAATCTGCAGAGCAAAAACAGAACCAAGTCCCAGGCCACATTCTCAGCATACTTCTTAATTACCCAATTAAATCTTGTGCAGGGCTGTGGTGAACCCGCTCTGATCCTGACAGCCGACTACTAGGAGGGAGAAAACCTTTTGGGGATTTAGAAATTGTGTCTTATTTTAGATAAGGGAATTTGGAGTCTTTCCACCTACTGGTTTTCAAGGTCCCTTTTTGCCATGAGACATGTTACACGCAGTAGAACACAAAGAAGTTTAAACTCATGATCTGCAAGGTAGAAGGCCCTTATCCTAAACATAATTAAGCATCACCAAATATTTATTTAGATTAGAGTGTCCAAAAAATATTTTTTTACAAAAAAATAGCTTTTGTTCCTTCAGCCCTTAGTGGAAGATCTCTTATAGAAACTTGGGAACCAGGGCTAGACAATCTAGATTTGGGAGACTCTAGCGTCATTATGTATACATTTGAATCTCAGCTCTATCCCTAATGGGTACATAAGCTTGGGTATTTATGTATCCTTCTATGCCTCAGTTTCTTTATAGAAGAATGTGGGTATTTATGTATCCTTCTATGCCTCAGTTTCTTTATAGAAGAATGTCAAATATTAATAAATACAAGTAAATATAAATATTCAAGATGTTGAATAGTAATAACTTATTTACTTGAAGTTATTATTTTTGTGATTATTAGTTATGCTTTGATAACTGAGTAGATACACCATGGAGAATGGCTCCAAGAACAGAGGGACAGTGACTGCTTATATATTAGTAGGTTAGCAAGTTAGCCAAACATTTTGAATGGCAGCTATATCCTCAGTACATTGCTAGTCTGTGATCCTCAGCTTTGTGTGTTCAGTGGTCCATTTAAAATACAGTGGATAATATATGTGAAGATCTGAAAGGATATCACAAAAATATCACTATTGTTATTAATATGTAATAATTCAAGAAACACATTCTTAAAACAATCAACAAAGAAGTCAAGAGTAGGTTTACACTGAAGTCTGTGTGTTACTTTGCTTTACTTGGACTGTTTCAATAGACTCATAATGTCCTTTGGAAGGAATTAAAAGGGCGAGGCTTAACTCGTATCTTCAGCAAGATCCTACTCCAATCCATCCTACTGCTCAAGCTGACAGATATGTCCTCTGAAATTCATGTCTAATCTTGTCAACCCACACTGCCGCTGCTAAGTCACTTCAGTCGTGTCTGACTCTGTGCGACCCCATAGACAGCAACCCACTAAGCTCCTCTGTCCCTGGAATTCTCCAGGCAAGAATACTGGAGTGAGTTGCAATTTCCTTCTCCAATGCATGAAAGTGAAAAGTGAAAGTGAAGTCGCTCAGTCGTGTCCGACTCTTAGCGACCCCATGGACTGCAGCCCACCAGGCTCCTCCGTCCATGGGATTTTCCAGGCAAGAGTACTGGAGTGGGGTGCCGTTGCCTTCTCCACAACCCACACTAAGCACCTTCAAAAACTGAGAAGTGACTTAATGACTACATTTACATTTCATGGCATATTTTGTGTTTGTCCTGCTGCATTCTTATACTTCAGGCTCACCTACACCTTTCTTATGTTAAACCAGACTACTCACTGTTCCCCTGGTAAGCTGGTGTCAAATGCCATGAATCTTACATCAGACGAAGTTATTTTGCTTCTATCTGAACTCTCACAGCTCCTTGCCACTACACTGTATACACACATATACATGTACACGTAAGTGCCTACATATAACACAATTCAAAATGTTATAACCTAATGGTCAAGGCTTTATTTCTGGAGTTAGTTCCTGGGTTTAAACCCTGTTTCTGTCACTTACTAGTAATCTCATGTTTAATGAGTGAAGGAAAGAATATGATTGATTTCTGATAATACGTGCTCCAGACTGTAAAGTTCTTTGAATTCAAGGGAAAGAGCGGAATGTGGACTGAAGGAATGGGAGAAGTCTTTCTAGAGCAGTTGAGAGAACAGAGTTGAGTGGATGAGAAACACTAGACAAAAGGGCAAGAATAATGGAGACAATGTGTTTTGCTTACGAAGAGAAAATAGAGGACTGGAACAGTCTTGAATGTTTGGCTGTGATTTGGCTAAATGAAGCAAACAACATTCTTTAACCATACAAGACTCATATTCCACACTTGTGAAAGCAAACTAGCTACAACAGCAGCTGTCGGTCCCAATTTAGATATTTCTCATTGAAAACGGGAATCTCAACTTGAGAATAACTTTGCTCCCTTGCAAAAGCATTGTTGTTACAGTGAAGTCAGAAACCTTGAACATCATCTGGGATTTTTTAGGTTGCAAGTCAGATCTTAACAGAGTGAAAGAATTTGGAGTGAAGTCTTATATGGAGTCCTGGACTGAGTGGCCCATTATTCATTACCTGGAGACTTTTTAGCAAATTCCCTACCTCTCTATTTCAAGTTCCTCAGCAAAAGAAAAGGATAATATCTGACCTATTTTCACTGCAAGTTTTTTGTTTTTGTGGTTTGTTTTTTGTTTTTAGTATTTTAGGTGTAAATGCACTTGAAATAATTAAAACTGTTTGCAAGCTTATTTGAGGTCATAGTGTGGGGGAGTGGAACTGTATCATTCAGAGAGCAGAAACAAAGTACTGTGGTCAGCACCTCTTACAGATGCGAATGCTGAAGAAGAAATACCTGCACTGGCTGTGTTTCCAAAGGTCTTTTCGGCCACGGTTAAAGCTAAGAGGTTGATGCAGTCTATTTTTTATATCTGAATGTCTGTTTAATTGTAGAGGTGACCCTTGTGAAAAACTCAGATCTCTTTGAAACTACTATGGAAAAGAATACTATTATTAAAATGGTCAGTGTATTGGACGGAAGGTGCTCATACTTTGTTTACATTCTTCTCATTAAGAGGTGGACCTATTTTTCTTTCCCTTGAATCTGACCTGGCTTTGCTTTGCCCAAGAAAGCACAATAAAATTAAAGTGATATTGAGCTTTACCAGGTGCAGCCTTTAAGAGAACTGCCAACTTCTGTCTCAGGCTTTTCAAGTCCAAGGTCTTCATGTAATAGTTGGACTCCTTGCTGGAGAGACCAATGAAGAGACCAGAGACTGAATGGAAGAGGACTCAGCTGAGCCCAAGCTTGTCAGAGTTAGATAACTCTAACTAAGCACTGAACATGTTTAAAAAAAAAAAAAGCAAAAGCAAAACCTGGCTGTCTCAGATTTTCAGAGCCTTCCAAGTACCAGCAGACCCTATTCTGCACCATGTGGAGCACAAGAATTTCCTATTGACCTATTACCAAATTCCTGGTCAAAAAAATCATAAGATATGATGAAATGATGGTTGTTAAAGCCACTAAATTTGGGGATAATTTTTTATTTTTTTAAATGAAGCTTTCTTTCACAAAAGGGTGCATGCAAAGAAACTCATATAGCAAAATTAGGAAGTGACGGACCAAATAGATCAATACTCTTGCCATGTCTGTAATTAGTAATTGAACCATCAGTGAAAAGTTTATTAATGCAGTTTTAAATAAGTTTGCTTTGTTAATGCTGAAGATCATTTAAAGTGATACAAAGAGGGAACATAGTGTATAGCTCAATCAATGCTGGTTTCTGGCAATAGTTTTCTTGTTAAATTTACACCAGATAATATCATAGTATAAGGAACGTATCATGCTCAGATTACACTTTGAGGCAAAGGTAACCGCAAAACTCTTTACAAATGCTTAATAATTAATGTCTACCATCTTTGCTACCTCGGAAGCTGTACGACGCATCTAAATTAATTAAGCTTCAGAATGCCTCTGTGATGCAGAAAAGGAATAACAAGGAATCGTTTTACCCATCACTGAAACACAGTTACCTCTTGGGTTGAACACAACAGCTGTTTAGCAGCTGCAAGGGAATCCTGAACTATCACCTGGGCAGCCATGCTAAGGAGGATAACAGATCTGATTGAAATTGCAAAGGAAATTTGAGTAGACAGGCTGCAATTACCTGAACTGGAGCCTAGCCAGCTCACCGGGGCTAAGTGGCAAGTGAGTGGAGCTGAAGAGCATGTCTTCTGCATACTTGACCAGATTACTGGGACCATTCAGCGCCCTGTGTGGACAATAATCAGAGGCTGTGCAAGGCTGCGATCCTGAACCTGCATTACAGCTCCCAAAAACACATTTCTTTCTAGAACAATATGGCTATTCCGTTAAATCTGTCTGGGAACCAAAGTTCATATGGGCACTGAGCGTAAGTAAATGTGGACAGCCAAAATTAAGCAACTGGATGTTAGACTATTAAATCACTCATCGTAACACAGTTTGATGTACACATTTTAAGGATCTGAGAAATAATAAAGTAGTTTCTACACTGATATACTTACAAATATATCAATATGACTATTTTCATAAGCCATAAGTATTACAAGATAAATGACATTTGTGTTTAAATTCAAGAAGCACTGAGGATCACATTTCCCTTTAAAAATTCAAAGAAAGACTAAAGATAAAGGAACTAACCATAAAATCTAGTTTTTACAGGAAAAACAAGGGGTTTTAGATGATACACATTCTAATAACCTGCTCAACCTAAAATCTTATAAGTCTCTACATCTGAAAAGCAATTGCTGGCTTTTCTTATTTATTTTCTATTTGGACATATATTTGATTTACAGTGTTGTGTTGGTTTAAGGTGTATAATCATGGTATTTAGTGATGCATATATGCATTCTTTTTCAGTTTCTTTTCCCATGTAGATTATTACAGAATATTAAGTACAGTTTCCTGTTCTGTACAGAAGGTCCTTGCTGCTTATCTGTTTTACATGTCAATTTCACCCCCCTATTTCATCCCTCCTCTCCACCTTCCCTCTGCCCCATTAACATACATTGTTATCTAAGTCTGTGTCAGTTTCTGTTTTGTAAATGACTTCATTTGTATCATTCTTTAGTTTTCACATTTAAGTGATATCATATGATATGTCTCTTTGTATGACTTACTTCAGTTAGTATAATAATACCCAGGTACACCCATGTTGCTATAAATGGCATTTTCATTATTTTTTATGGCTGAGCAATATTCCATTGTATATATGTGCCACATCTGCTTTGGCCCATTCCTCTGTTGATGGGCATTTAGGTTGCTTCCATGTCTAGGCTATTGCAAATAATGCTGCAATGAGCATTGTGGTGCATGTATCTTCTTGAAGGATGGTTTCTCCGGATACATGCCTAAGAATGGTATTGCTGGATCATATGGTAGCTCTAAAGGCTCTAGTCTGTGGGGTCACAAAGAGTTGGGCACAATTGACCACTTGTGCACGCGCACACACACACACACACACACACACCACACACACACAATAGCTCTAGTTTTAGTTTTATAAGGAATCTCCATACTGTTCCCCACAGTGGCTGGCTTTCTTGAGTAAAACAACTAATTTTCTGAAAGCATTTTTAAACAGTCACTGATTAAATAGTATTAATGAATTGAAATTAATTTACCTAAAGAAAATACACTACTCAAAAAGTTTTTAAGCCAGCCAATTACAGGACCCCTATGCCAACATCAGAGAACTGGGGTTGTGGAATTCTATACTTGACTTCCCACGTAATATAATGCACTAATACTCTAAGTAAAAAGGCCCCCTGCTGCTGCTGCTAAGTCGCTTCAATCATGTCTGACTCTGACCCCATGGACCACAGCCTACCAGGCTCCTCCATCCATGGGACTTCCCAGGCAAGAGTATTGAAGTGGGGAAAGCCCCACTACCAAGTGCTTAGAGGAAGTGAGATGAGAAAACAAACAGGGTGGACTTAAAGAGTCATCCTGTTTAGTAAAGGTAAATCATATGTTCAATAAAATAATCCTTGAACTTTTCTCCTCCTTCCTGTAAAAGATGCAAAATCAAAAATTATATCTATTCAGCTTTCTCACATAAAATTTGGATGCACTAAAGTATTTTTTTACTCCAAGTGTGGTCCACAGACCCGCAGCACTGGTATCACATGGAAAATTCAGAATCCCAGGTCCCACCCAGACCTATGGAATCAGAATCCAGATTTTTAACATGACCTACAAGCAATTCATAAGCACATGAAAGTTTGAGATGCTCTTTTTTTAGCATATGCTTTTGAAGACTCCTACACCCATATACATCATTTAACCTTGTTTGACTCAGTACTTATCTTTGAATATCATCAAGAACCGAGACCTATATATACAATAATAATTTATTCTTCATCATATTCAGTAGAGGCTTCCCTGGTGGCTCAGATGGTAAAGAATCTGTCTGCAATGCAAGAGACACAGGTTTGACACCTAGGTCATGAAGATTCCCTGGAGAAGGGAATGGCTACCCACTTCAGTATTGTGTACTGGAGAAGACTTTGAGAGTCCCTTGGACAACAACTGAGCTATCAGGGAAGCCTCGATATGCAGATGACACCACTCTTAAGGCAGAAAGTGAAGAACTAAAGAGTCTCTTGATGAAAGTGAAAGAGGAGAGTGAAAAATTGGCTTAAAGCTCAACATTCAGAAAACTAAGATCATGGCATCTGGTCCCATAACTTCATGGCAAATAGATGGGGAAATGATGGAAACAATGACAGACTTTATTTTCTTGGACTCAAATCACTGCAGATGGTGACTGGTGCAATTAAAAGATGCTTGTTCCTTGGAAGAAAAGCTATGACCAAACTAGACAACATATTAAAAAGCAGAGATATTACTTTGCCAACAAAGATCTGTCTAGTCAAGGCTATGGTTTTTCCAAGAGTCATGTATGGATGTGAGAGTTAGACTATAAATAAAGCTGAATGTCGAAGAATTGATGCTTTTGAACTGTGGTGTTGGAGAAGACACTTGAGTCCCTTGGGCTGCAAGAAGGTCCAACCAGTCCATCCTAAAGGAAATCACTAAATATTCACTGGAAGGACTGATGCTGAAGCTCCAATACTTTGGCCACCTGATGTGAAGAACTGGCTCATTTCAAAAGATCCTGATGCTGGGAAAGATGAAGATAGGAGGAGAAGGGGACAACAGAGGATGAGATGGTTGGATGGCATCACCAACTCAATGGACATGAGTTTGAGTAAACTCTGGGAGTTGGTGATGGACAGGCCATCCTAGTGTGCTGCAGTCCATGGAGTTGCAAAGAGTTGGACACAACTGAATGACTGGACTGAACTGTACAGCAAAGAGATCAAACCAATCAATCCTAAAGGAAATCAACTCTGAATATTCATTTGAAGGACTGTTGCTGAAACTGAAACTAAAGCTCCAATACTTCGACCACCTGACTCAAAGAGCCTACTCATTGGAAAAGACCCTGATGCTGGAAAGATTAATGGCAGGGAGTGAAGGGGGCAACTGGGGATGAAATGGTTGGATACCATCACTTAATGGACATGAGTTTGAGCAAGCTCCTGGAGATAGTGAAGGACAGGGAAGCCTGGTGTGCTGCAGCCCATGGGGTTGCAAAGAGTTGAACACAACTGAGCAACTAAACAACAAATATTCAATTAACATTTTCAACAATTATGTACTGTTCATTTTTTTCAGGTAACTATTAGAATAATTATTGTTGATTCTTCAGGCTGTTCTATTTAAAGATGTGTTCAAATTACAAGTAATAGCTTTGAAAACCAAAAATTCAATAAACTGAAGACCCTTTTTGCTCTGCTTTCAATTTTTCTATTATTTCTCTTATGCTAAAGGACTTACGTGTTTGTGATATATCACCGTGTTATGTAGGCCTATAGTGGGCTGTTATTTTATATAAACTTATTCCATTTAGCTTAATAGTATTCATTTATAACTCAGTTTATAAAACACTCTTCACTCGAGAGTAATAAAATTGCATTTTGTTAACAAAACATCTGTAATTTGGTTTTGTTACTGAGTCATATCAGCATCATTATTCAAAATTAGTGAGGCTTTACCACATAAGTCATGGCTGCAGACACCAGCCACAATTGTGTATATAACACAAACACTGATTTTAAGATGTAGAATTTGTTTAGATGTGGCACTCTCTAGGAGTACACAAAGCGTGCTTCTTCAAACCCAAAGGCCCTGATGAACTCTCTTGGAGCCACTGTGTCCAGAGTATGGAGTACATCTGGTTCAAACTCTTCTTTGGGCTGGGTTTCTGCCTCAACTGTCATTTTAAGAAAGCATTCACGTGAAGAAGTTTGAAAGTTACTCATTTTTGTCTAGGTTATCATCCACCAAGAACACGCCTTGGTGAGCAGAGACAGTAACTAATACAACTGGCAGGAAAACGAAGATTATTCATCTTAAGTTTGTGACAGACATGTTTTTAAAAAGAAATGCAGTAAGTATGTCACTCCAAGGAAAACAAGTTATAATAGATGTTACCAATGAAAAGTTTAAGAAAATTGAATCTGGAAAACTTGTTTAAACCACCATGACCTAAAAGATTAACAAAATTTTAAGACTTTTCTGATGAGATCTGTGGTGATATTATTGAATGGGATTTATTTGATACTTTTTAATGAAATGTATCTATATTTAGAATATCTTCATTACCCAGTAATCCAATATTTTCCATTCAAAGGTATAAAAGGAGCTACCAAAATGTATGGTAAACTAGTTAGCTGATTTTAATAAGTAGTAAAAGGTCACTAATATACCATCAGGTTCCACATTGTAACTAATTTTTTAATGTGTTTATGCTCAGTGATGTCCAGCTGTTTGTGGCCCCATGGACTGTAACCTGCCAGGGTCCCCTTTCCATGGAATTTTCTAGACAAGAATACTGGAGCAAATTGCCATTTCCTACTCCAGAGAATATTCCTGACCAGGGATCAAATATGCTATTTAAAAAAAAAGTAAACTACCACTTCTCTAGTTTTGATGCAGTATCAGAAAATAATATCCACCATTAGCCAAAGACTATTAAATACTCCTCCCATCAATATGTGGCCGTTTTTTTCTTATATTTCAATCTAACAATATATCACATCGGAAAAAATGCAGAATCAGCTATGAGAATCTGGCTGTCTTCTGTTTGGCCGAACATTAAAGTGTTTTGCAAACCTGTAAAAATGTCACTCGTCTTGCTGCTTTTTGCTATGTTTTGTAGACATATAAGACGAGACATAGGAGAAACGAAACAAAAACCAGTGTTGTTAGTTATCCTGGAAACGTCAGCTGCTACCCAGTCCATGCTGCCATCTTTGGTTCAGGTCTTGAAGGCTGTCAATTATGAGACTTCTCAGGGGAGGGGGTGGCCCCTGCTCAGAGATACTAAGAGATGGAACCTCTCAGATTTCCTGAGAGGTAGTTTGTTTTCTGTTACTGAAGATGTGCAAGGGTCTGTGGGATGACTTAGGCCACAGACCTTAAGAATCAGCTGGGGGTCATCTTAAAATGCAGATTCTGATTCAGTGATCTGCCCCGGTGCCTGAGGTTCTGAATTTCTAACAAGTCCTTAGATGCTGCTGCTGCTGCTTCTGGTCCATGGAACACACCTGAGGGCTTTCAAGTAATTAGGAAAGATGAAGCTGAAGCAAGCTTTCTAGGTTATAAGAATCACCTCATATCCTTGTTAATCCAGCTTTCTAGCTTCCTCCCCAGGAGACTGAGACTTAGTTAATTTTGGTGGAAGTCTGGAAATTGTGTGCTTTAAAAGGAAATTCTTATGATCAGTTCAATTGGAGACCATGTAAGCAGATGATCTTCCATGATCTTTCCAGTGTGTAATTCTTCTGTATTTCCCATAGGGCTAGCTATTGATTCTATATCTACATTTTTTGTTTTTGCTTTTGTCTTTTTTTGGTCTCAGAATCAATAAGATTTCTACTAGAGGGAATCACCCCCTTTTATGTTTAATAACCAAGCACAAGCTTTCCGTATGTGAACCTGCTCTCATGGTTTGGTGGTTAAATGATTTGGGTAAGTGATAGAATTTTATTCGTATAACAACTCTGTGAGTTTCATATTATTTCCCTCATTTGTGTGAGTTAAAAACTTGATAGCAGCCAAGTGACTTGCTCAAGGTCATACAGCTGCAAGAAGTCGTGACGTCAGGATTTGGCTCTCATCTCGGTCTGTAGCTGGTTACTCAGACGCTAGACCCCTGATCGCCAGCTGTGCCATCTCCCTCTCTTGCAAGTCACAGCGCCTGCACACTGCTCACATCCTCTGCTCTCCCCTTACCACATGTCTCCTTTTAATTTGGCTTTACTTCCGCTCCTCGGGACTTCATGTTCTTACATTAGTCTTTGCTCTCCCCAGTCTCCCCGCCCTGGATAAACACCAGCCCTGATTCTGGGGGTCAGGGTCGTTCCTTCTAATCTCTCTCTCTGGTCTTTGTGAACATCCACATTCACTGGGGTCTGGACAAAAGGCCGAATTGTGACGCAGTGAGGTTCTGATGACAAGCTCCTCAAAACGGCAGTACAGTGCATTGGCTGAGCTCTTCTTCAGTCAGAACCAACTACCCTGCATAGAGCTATGTGGTGGGCTTGGTAGGATGAGGAAATTAGCTCTCATAGGTGATTGATAGTGACTTTGGCTAATTTTCTTTTCTGGATCTTGGTGATAATTGGTAAAAATTCCATGGAGCTCATTTTTTAAAATTAATTTAATACAGATGCATTGAGCACCTACAATATGTCAGGCACCATCTGGTAGCTGGAGCTACAGTACTGTTCTAAAGCAGACAAGCAGGCTGTGCTCGTGAAGTGATGATCCAATGAGAGTCAAATTTTAAACAGATAATCACAATAATGACCGTGTAATTACATGCCAGTAGCAGAACCACAAAGCAAAGGAATCCAGTTCCTTGAGTTATTACTGTGGAAATGGAATTAATTTAAAGGCTCAGAAAATAATAATAGATAAACATATATACCTGGTGCTTTACTATGTGTCCTACACTATATTAAGTGGCTCTTAATCAAAATGTATTATTAATATTTTATGCAATTTATAAAGATTATTTTCCATTTGCAGTTTGGACTATATTCCCTATGTTATACAGTACATCCTTGAGTATCTTCAGTTCAGTCGCTCAGTCGTGTCCGACTGTTTGTGACCCTATGAATCACAGCATGCCAGGCCTCCCTGTCCATCACCAACTCCCGGAGTTTACCTAACTCACATGCATTGAGTCGGTGATGCCATCCAGCCATCTCATCCTCTGTCGTCCTCTTCTCCTCCTGCCCCCAATCCCTCCCAGCATCAGAGTCTTTTCCAATGAGTCAACTCCTCACATGAGGTGGCCAAAGTATTGGAGCTTCAGCTTTAGCATCATTCCTTCCAAAGAAATCCCAGGGCTGATCTCCTTTAGAATAGACTGGTTGAATCTCCTTGCAGTCCAAGGGACTCTCAAGAGTCTTCTCCAACACCACACTTCAAAAGCATCGATTCTTTGGCAGTCAGCTTTCTTCACAGTCCAACTCTCGCATCCATACACGACCACAGGAAAAACCATAGCCTTGACTAGATGGACCTTTGTTGGCAAAGTCTCTGCTTTTGAATATGCTATCTAGGTTGCTCATAACTTTTCTCCAAGGAGAAAAGCGTCTTTTAATTTCATGGCTGCAATCACCATCTGCAGTGGTTTTGGAGCTCAAAAAAATGAAGTCTAACAGTTTTTCCACTGTTTCTCCATCTATTTCCTGTGAAGTGTTGGGACCAGATGCCATGATCTTCGTTTTCTGAATGTTGAGCTTTAAGCCAACTTTTTCACTCTCCTCTCACTTTCATCAAGAAGCTCCTTAGTTCCTCTTCACTTTCTGCCATAAGGGTGGTGTCACTTGCATACCTGAGGTGATTGATATTTCTCCAGGCAGTCTTGATTCCAGCTTGTGCTTCTTCCAGCCCAGTGTTTCTCATGATGTACTCTGCATAGAAGTTAAATAAGCAGGGTGACAATATACAGCCTTGACGCACTCCTTTTCCTATTTGGAACCAGTCTGTTGTTCCATGTCCAGTACTAACTGTTGCTTCCTGACCTGCATATAGGTTTCTCAAGAGGCAGGTCAGGTGGTTTGGTATTCCCATCTCTATCTTACTACACCCAATAGTTTGTACCTCTCACTCAACTTTGAACGTAAGTGATCTCAGGCTGTCCTAACAACAGCTATATGAGCAAGTTACCTCATATTGGTGAGAAAGCTGAGCCTCAACAGTAAATGTTTAATCGCAGTATGTGCTTCCACTGACTTCTGAAGCTCCCTGCTGGCTACTCATTCCATCTGGTCAGAGCAGAGAGAGATCCTGCAGGATTTAGTGCAGAACAGACTGCTCCATCCTGCTCCCATTTGAGGCTCTCTGCCAGGGTTCCCAAGTGCTAGTTCTCCTTGAGGCTAAATGTTGTTTATCTGAGATTTTTAAGGCAAGGTTTGCCTGGTTTGAAATTATGTGTGGCAATTGCTACCTAGGAATTAGGAGGTCAGTAAGATTGAACCATTTTGTGCAAAGGAGGTGGGAAAGGCAATGGGCGCTGGTCTCTAAATCAGTAAAGGCTAAGCCTTGAGGAAATTTAAATGCAAACTAAAAATGTTTAGCCCCTTGATCCCCAAATCCAAAAATACTAGCACTACCACTGAACCAAATCGCCCCACTTCTGTTTGTGGGGTTGGCTCTGCCTTTGTTCATTCTGAATCACCACAGGAAGATTATAAGTCAAGTCCACTTAATACTAGGTACACTTATATCTTCGTAATTCTTTAGTTAGTTTTCATGAAATACATAGCTTTTCATTTATATAAAACTTTGACATTTTTCTCAGTGGGTTTGCATGCTTGCTGAGTAGCTCAGTCGTGTCCATCTCCTTGCAACTCCAAGGACTGTAGCCCGCCAGGCTTCTCTGCCTGTGGGATTATTCAGGCAAGAATCCTGGAGCGGGTTACCATTTCGTCCTCTGGGGACTTGTCTCGAATCAGGGAATAAACCCTCGTCTCCTGCACTGGCACCTGGTAAACCCACTTCAATTGGTTTACTTAGGGTCGAATCTGATACCCTGAGTCTTGTGATTATGACTTTACATATTGTAAATCAAAGTTGCTGAGGACTGAAAACAGTGAATCAAAATTCCAAAACTCATACAGCCCATCAGCAACCTAGCTAGGATTGCCACAGACATTGGAGTTTTGATCCCGTGTACTTCCTTACTAAATAAAAGATCATTATTCACTGTAAATTAATGAGACCATTTTATTACCCAGAACTAGCTTATGGTGTAGACTTGCTTGAAAATGCAATAATTGTATATGAGATTTTAGGTTATAAAACATCAACAGAATATGTAACAGAATGATCCATCATCATATGGATTTCAATGCATGTCAAGGTAAGTTGTGTTCACTGATATAAGCAACTGCTATTCATTGACCTTGAAATATCAGACTAGCCAATTTTCCTGTCCTATGAGTGGTATAAAGTAGTATCATGCAGAATATTACCTTAAACGTGAACATGCTTGACCATGTGCTTCTATACCATAAAGGTGCCAGGTTTTAAAAAATAAGCAGAGTTAATGCAACAAAAGTAACCATTAATTATTTCACTTTTAGATTTCTAGAATATCATGCAAGTGAATCATAGTCCCATTAACATCACTGAAAACTCCTTGTGTTGCATTTCTACTGAACCACTCCCTGAAAAAACACAGCCCTCCTGCCTTTTCACCTAATTACCCACTACAGATATTGCGAGCATTGATCTGGGGCATCACAGTTCCCTCTCATATGGTGAAATGAGAAAGATAAAGTCTAAGCTCAACCTAATTCAGGACAAGAAAGTGGCTGGGCTCAGTACAGGCTGTTTGATTTTTTTTTTTTTTTTTTTTTTTACCATCCCAAGTATAATTCAGGTCTCCCTGAGCATAGTACATCAGCTCTATCTGCTGGACTTCAGGGACTCAACGTACGTGTTGGATAGTGCTCTGGGTGAGAACTGAGGGAGAGCAGGTTGGCCAAGGAAACCCCCTTGCATTCAAGTTCAGAAACATCTAGAAATAGTGATGTTGAGGACCCTTATCAATATTTCATAATAGCAGCATATTTCTCCTGCCTTCATTCTTCACTCATTAATTCCCCAAGAATGGATTGTACTCTACAGTAGCGGAAGTTCCTTGTGAGATACTACTAGGGGTATCTTGAATAACTGTGTCTACTCCTTGATGTCACTGCCCCAGTCAGTAGAGGGTCTTTGATCCTCTATGTTTCCCATTGGTGGTCTTGTGGACGTTTCACCAGTCCATGCTCACTAGATAGGCGTGTGCTTTGAGTGGTCTCTTGCAGGAATTTAGTGTTTTTTGAATTACAAGTAGTTAGATTGCCCTCTGTTTTGTTTTTAAGCTGCCTCTTAATTTCTGTTTCCATCCTTGTGACCACTTTTCGATTTATTAGCATATGCTTATCAGAATTCCCAGAGGCAAATGCAGGTTACGGTTTAGAAATGCCACTGTTTAAATTCCAAAGGATGCAATTAAGCAACCAGCAAGAACCTAAGCCCAGGGGTCTTGTCGGGTCAGAAGCCTGTGCCTGTGTGTGTGCTCAGCCATGTCCGACTTTTTGCGACCTAATGGACTGAGCCTGCCAGGCCCCTTTGCCCATGGGATTCTCCAGGCAGTACTAGAGTGGGTTGCCTTGCCCTCCTTCAGGGGATCTTCCCAACTCAGGGGTTGAACTCATGTCTCCTGCATTGTGGATGGATTCTCTACTGCTAGCCACTGGGGAAGGCCTGGTCTGAAGTCCTTAAATCTCTGTAAATCATCTAACATGACTGACCATTCTGGTTTACCCTCGACTGGGCAAGGCAAAGCAGGATTGGGGATGGATAGTCATTGCAGATTGAGGGACTTGCTGTGATAAAACTGGGACAATCCCAGGCAAACTGACTTGATTGGTCAAAATATAATTGGCTGCAGTTATCACAAAGGGCCCTAGGCTAAATTTGCCCCTCCATAGTTCTCATATTTCTGGGAAGAGGAAGTTGCTTTTTGAAATGTCCTGGTTCTGCTTCCTACTCTGGCATAGTCACTGCAGACCAGAGGGGATCTGCTCTTTAAAACTGTTGGGACTGTAATAGCAGTCCCTGCTCTTTGTTTATTGGCCCGTGAAATTTACCACATAGATTCTTATTGACACAGAGGAATCCATGAGAAAGAAAAATGCAGGTCAGCTAGTGCACCAATGAGTCCAAGAAATCATAGTCCCTTCTGTGGAATGCAATCCACTGTAGGGACGTTGCTGGAAATCTCAGGGAGAGGTTAGCTCAGCAGATCATAAAGCCCATTTTTCTCATCTTTTTAGACTTGAGATTGAGTGTGAGCCCTCCCTCCCCTAGACACAGCACAGATGTAGATCTCTCACACCTAGACAGCTGAATGTTCATCTTGACTCTGTCACTCTTATGTAACTTGGAGCAAGTCACTTCTCTTGGGCCCTTGTGTCTTCATTCATCAGATGAGGATGTTAAAGTAGATCATTCTTAGTTTATCTCAACTCTGGACTTATAGCTAAGACTTTCATGGGATCAGGATCCATCTCAGTACTTTATATGTTTTAATTCATGTAATCCTTGCAACTGCTTTCAGAGATAGGTACTATTATCATTCCAATTTGATGTGTTTTCAGATCCACCCTCTATAGTTTCCCATTCTGCTGGAATACTTGGAAGGCCAACTTCTGTGAATGCCATTCCTTCTTTCTGGCTTCTGTTTCAATTCTGCCACCAGGGAGCAGGAAATTGTAGGAAAGGGAATGAGTGAGGTTGGAGCACTTATTCTCCAGCTCCCTCACTGTGGGGTCCCCTTTGGATGGATGCGTCTCTTGACTACAACGTGCATCTTCTGCCAACCAGCCATCCCCACATAGGTCTCCTCTCTCTCTGTGTTCCACCTTCTCCCTCTTCAGCCCTGGAAAGGGAGCAGATCCTGGCACTGAGAACAGTTGAAAAACTCTATTATTGAACTCTCCTCAAATTCCCTTGTCTTTATCCTAAGTGGTAGGATTCAAAATCCAAGGATGGATTTCAGAACCCATGGGAGTAATGTCCATGCTTTATTGCCCTATAAAGTCAGTGATTGCTTGATGTAGAACCAGGTTTAATTTATCTCTTAGTCTCTGAAACTCTATGAAAAGTAACATTAACACTTCTGGGGATTATATTAGACCCTGCCTATATATGAATCTTGTACCATTAAGTAATTCATACAGAAAGTGATGAAGAAGGAAATGGCAACCGCTCTAGTATTCTTGCCTGGAAAATCCCATGGACAGAGGAGCCTGGCAGGCTGCCGTACAGTCCATGGGTTGTAAAGAGTTGGACAAAATTGAACACGCATAGAGAGTGAAAAGTGCTATAGGCTTTGGAATCAGACAAACCTACATTCTAATCCCACACTTACCTAAAGGTGAGGTCATGGTAACTTACTTACTGCAATTAAGCTTTTCTGCTCGAAAGATCTGTAGCATTTAAACTTCTTTCTTAAACAAAAATATGATAATGTTGAAGCATCCAGTTGGACAGGGTAGGGGTTCAGCAGATTTTCATTGCTTTTCTCTTCTCCTAAACTTTTATTCCTGAATTTCTTAGTAAGCCATCATTATGTCCCATTTGAGATTTTTGCTACTGTTCTTTTTGGGTTTCTGCATTTTTGCATCTGAAAGCAGAGACTGAGACATTTCTTAAACTGCTTGCTGAAAAAATACATAAATTGATTTTTACACAAGGCTTCTTTTTTCTGTAAACATTTGTTTCTTTATTTGTCTGCACTGGATCTTAGTGTGTGGCATGTGGGATCTCTTTTAGTTGAGGTGTGCAGACTCCTAGTTGTAGCATGTGGGATGCAATTCCCTGACCAGGGGTCCCACCCAGACCTCCTGAATTGGGAGCACGGAGTCCTAGCCATCATCTTCTTTTCTAGAAGGGACTTCTTTGAAATGAAGATCACTGATATATTCCTCAGTGTATTCGACCTTCCCCCTCTGGATATCTCTACTACTGCGGAGGTAGGAGAAAAAGTAATATGTTCTTACATATACAAAAGAGTCATTTGAAATACAAACTTGTTTGCCTGCTGACATATGTTTCCACAGGCTTCCCTGATGGTTCAGTGGTAAAGAATCCGCCTGCCGATGCAGGAGAGAAAAGAAGTGCAGGTTCAGTCCCTGGCTGGGGAAGACACCCTGGAGAAGGGAGTGACAACCCACCCCAGTACTCTTGCCTGGGAGATCCCATGAACAGAGGAGCCTGGCAGGCTGCAGTCCATGGGGTTGCAAAAGAGTCAGACACGACTAAGCAACAACAACACATGTTTCTACAAACCACTATTTCATACCCTGAGGCTACGGACTGATAGGAAAGAATGAGACAAATTTCAAGTCAGGTCATGGGGTGGCTGCCATTTTTCATCTTATCTAGGAAAGGCCTCTAGAAGGTTGCAGTTTGGTGGGGAACTTTTTCATCTCATATTTATTGGTATGCTGATGAGAAACCCTTCAAAATCCTTGGCCTTTCCATAACTATTGTCATAAATGGGGACTGCACATCGTGTTTTGTTTGTAAGTAGATTAAATTATTTCAAGAATCAGTGGTTGTGTACTCCTAATTTACTCTGTTCATAAATCCCCCAAATTTGGTGTGTTATAAAGGCAAACTGAATTAAAGAAAATATAAAATTGAAAAAGTAACTTGTAGATGAATCAGTGTATCACTTGTCTCTTTATGGTGACTATGGAATTTATGGGCAATAAAAGTATAAAGAAAATCGCTCCCAATTTACTTACAGTTTGATAATGTGTGAACTGAGTTACCCTGTTAGAGTGTCAGTTTCCCTTTATAAAATGCGGGAGTTGCATTGAATGGTCTATAGCATTGTCCTCAACTCCCTTTTGGAGAGCGGATGATTCTTTGAGATGCTGCCCTGAGCGAATTGTTAGAGTAGCATTAAATAAGCACAATGAAGGCCCCCTGCCAACTGGCTCTGTAGATTAAAAGCGCCTCAGCAGTAACTTTGCTTGAAAAATGTTAAACATTTAAAATAACCACCCTTGTGAGGAGAGTTGTGTGGCTCTGTGATTAGAGGCTGGAGGGAAGAAATCAGACCCCCTACAAGCATGAAACTGCTCTCTGCAAGAGAAAACCAATGGTTGTTAACCATTACTGTGATCTTCTCTCTTAAGGCACACTTTTGAGTATTGAGGCAAGGTTAGGATTTTTAAAGAGACCTTTACTTAATTCTTAGGGTTCTTCTCGCCACCCCCACCCCCCCAACCTCAAAGCATCTCATACTCGAGCTTCTAATGAGAAAGTTAATGTTTTTGCAAGCTGGTGGCATCTGACATGTAAAGGTTCCACTGAGGATGTATTTCCAAATCCTTTACGACCTTAGGGAGTGGTGTGTAATTGTTGCTATAAAGTAAGGTGTGACAGTAACCTTGGGGATTTAAAATCACTACAGAAAATTGAAGAGTAAATTCCTCTTAATAAAGCAGTGCACAGCAAGTTGCCAGGAAGCAAGAAATGAACTCACATGGCAGCTGTGGCTTAGGAGGCAAGAGAGAGTTCTACTACCACAATCTAGCCTGGGAGGCTCAAGATACTTTTTCTACCGACAGCCCCCTGCCCTGTTTCAGAAGTGGCCTTATGACATTCTGGATGAAAAATGCTGAAAGCAAAATGATTGCTCTGGCATAAGTAGCAGAGGTGGCAATCTGGGGAGGTGGGTACGGGGGCAGCAGAGGAGATAACAGCCTCGAGAAGCAGAATCTTAGTTTAGGGCTTTCCTCTATGATATAATCTTTGATGTTGAGGACTCAAATCATATCCCACCAGCCTCAACTTCCCCAGGACTAAGTCTAACATTAGAAAGCATGGTGACCTTTCTTTCCCCAGCTCCTGGAGAGAAAGATGATGTTTGTTGCCTTGAACATGGAGAAGTCTACAAGAAAGAAAATATGAGAAGGTTGGGCAGGGAGGCAGGACATCAATACAAATTACAGTATCAGTATGGTAGCCCTGCTGTTCCAAGCACTTTGCATTGTGTTAGTTGTTAACGATTTCTTTTCATTAAAAACTCATAGGTTGAGTGTAGACAACCTATCAAGGCAAAAGACGTTGAAAATACCACTCAAGCCGAGTGATACTGCCCTGAAAGGACAGAGATGTGAGGTCCTGCTGGATAGAAGACCTTTGTCAAAAGACTTGATGTGGGGAAAGACTCAAACTCAGGGAAGGTTGATCTTAGCTGGAGTTGGTTGTAGCCATTGCTTTCCAGAGACTGTCACTCTCTTGATTATTCTAGTAACCCATGATTACTCATATTATCACTCCCCATCCAGACCCCTGCATCTTCACCCCAGTATCTTAATAGAGTCTTCCAATTGCTCAAAACCTCTTGGTTTTCTCCTGTTCTAAACTATATTAGAAGTAACAAAGGGTTGGGTATTAGTGTAGCCTTTGGAGTCTGACCAGATATGGCCGAGTCACAATTCTGCTTTGTATAAGCAAGTTACTTCATCTCCTCCAGCCTCAATCTTCTCATCTTTCAAATAGAAAAAGGATTGCTAGGAATATTAAATGAGTCCAGGTATAGAAATCATTTAATAGGGTGACTGGTATAAAATCAGCTATGCATTTTTACCTAGTATTGTTTTTGTTGCCAAGTACTTTTTGTACTGACTCTTGAATTGGTTTTTGACATTCTCCTAAAAAGGTTTACCTACTTTATTCTCTGTCTCTCTTGATTTATCCAGCATGTCCTTAACTCAGACTAACGCTACTGAAACTTTCTTGACCTCTGTTTTCTCATCTGTAAAATGGAGACTAACAGTTATTCTCTCATGGTTTTGTCTTCCTGTGCCCAGGGGGTCTCATCAATAACCCCCATCCCAAGCCCCAATTTGATGTCATGCCACCTCTTCCAGGAGAATCCGAATGCTACAAACAGCTCATCAATTTCCCTGAGTCATATCTGCCCTAGAGTAAACCACCTAGTTTTATTTATTCATTTGAGTTTTAACTGCTCCTCATATGAAATCATTTCCTAGCTTTTAGTATCCTGGCTTTTCTCTTTTAAATGATATGATTGGTTCATATGTAACCAAAGACATGTGGAATACATTATTCCATAAATGGTCAGCTCGGATAAAGCAATGCTGTCTCTGATAGCCTTTATTTTTCATATATTTTCTAAACTTTGCACATCTCAGAGTCAAGCACAGATCTCATTAAAGTTTTACATGTCACCTTCTATTGTTTCCTCATCTTGAGTATCCTACCCACAAAAGCTGATATCCCTAACTCAAAAGGCAAGACCTCACTTACATTTGCATTAAATATCACATTTAATTTCAGGCACATTTAATGAGATGCAGACCTTCATTTCAGTTGGTGGGAATTTTTGTGAATACTAATTTTGTCAATCAACATATTAACTCCCAGCATTTTTCATCCATAAATGTAACGAACCCTCACCTTTCATATGTTAACCTAGATCCAGGGATAAAATATTTTAGACAGGGCCAAGATATTGCAAGTGGCACTAGTGGTAAAGAACCTGCCTGCCGATGCAGGAGACATAAGAGGTGCAGATTCAATCCCTGGGTCGAGAAGATCCCCTGGAGGAAGGCATGACAACCCACTCCAGTATTCTTGCCTGGAGAATCGCATGGACAGAGGAGCCTGGCAGGCTACAGTCTACAGGGTCCCAAAGAGTCGGACATCACTGAAGCAACTTAGCATGCACACAAGATATTACAAACTTTCTTCCTATTTGTTAACCACATACACACACACACACACAAAATCATCTTTGGTTCTGTTTTTTCAACCAATAATTCATCTACCTAATTGTTCTTATAAATTGTCATGATCTCTCCATCATGAGTCCAATTACTATTTGACCCAACTTGTTACTGTTCCTACTGGCTCTCAATACACCACATCATCATGTTTCCTCAAGGCAGTAACTAGTCCATAATTGTTTATAAACTTGAGCACTGGAGCCAGATAGATTCCTGTTGAATTCAGCACCAACTACTTACTAGCTGTATGACTGTGGGCAGGTTATGTAAGCATTCTGTCCAATAGTCACAAAGGAAGAAACTGAAGTGAGCGGGGAATACCCTATTTTGTAGGGCTAATGTGGTATCTGTTTGGATGTAATATGATAAAGCATATCGAGTACTTATAAGAAACTACTTGTATACAATAAGGACTCTATAATTGTTAGCTCTTTTTACATCTATAAACATTACAACTTCACTGCTAGTGCTGCTAAGTCACTTCAGTCGTGTCTGACTCTGTGCGACCCCATAGACAGCAGCCCATTAGGCTCCTCCATCCCTGGGATTGTCCAGGCAAGAACTCTGGAGTGGGTTGCCATTTCCTTCTCCAATGCATGGAAGTGAAAAGTGAAACTGAAGTCGCTCAGTCATGTCCAACTCTTAGCGACCCCATGGACTGCAGTCTAACAGGCTCCTCCGTCCATGGGATTTTCCAGGCAAGAGTACTGGCGTGGGGTGCCGTTGCCTTCTCCCACAACTTCACTAAAGAGGATAAATGAAAAATGAGGTTAGATCAGATCTTTAGATTATCAGATATCTGAGATTATCAGATCTTTAGATTAATCTTTAGATCAGATCAGATCTTTGCTGATTTCTACCATGTTTGTAGACTTTATGTCTATATTCCTTTCCTTATTAGCCCTGGTCTCTATTTGTAATCAGGGGCTTCCCTGGTGGCTCAGAGGATAAAGCGTCTGCCTGCAAGGCAGGAGACCTGGGTTCGATCCCTGGGTCAGGAAGATCCCATGGAGAAGGAAATGGCAACCCACTCCAGTATTCTTGCCTGGAGAATCCCATGGACAGAGGAGCCTGGCAGGCTACCATCCATGGGGTAGCAAAGAGTCAGACACGACTGAGCGACTTCACTTTCTTTCACTTTCTATTTGTAATCACACATGGATTGCTGTGATTGATTATTACACTGTGCCTGGCTTAGATGCAGCATGCAGGATCTTTAGTTGTGGCGTGTGGGGTTAGTTCCCTGTCCAGGGATCGAATCCTGGGCTCCTGTATCGGGAGCCTGGAGTCATACCCATTGGACCACCAGGGAAGTTCCTGTTGTGCTTATTTAATTACAGTTATCTTCTTCCCTGTCAGCTAGGCTCAGCCCTGCCTGCACCTCCAAGTACCTTGTACAGTGTCAGGCAGGTGTTCAATGTATGTCTGTAAAATGAATGATCACTGTGTAATTTGTACTAATGATGATTGAGGTACAGAAAAGAATCAGCAATAGTCATCATTAACCACCTATGAGGGCTAATTTCCCCATCCACTAAGCCCACCACATGACTCAGTGCAGGATAGCTGGTTCTGATTAAAGAATAGCTCAGACAATGCATTTTATTGCTGTTTTGAGGAGCCTGTCATCAGAACCTCACTGCATCACAATTTGGCTTTTTGTCCAAGCCTCATGAATGTGGATCTTCACAAATACCAGAGAGAGAGATTAGAAAGAGTGAATCTGATCCCCAGAATCAAGGCTGGTCTTTATTTAGAGCTGGGAGACCTGGGGAGAGCAGAGGCAAAGGTAGGAACATTACCTCCTGAGGAGGAGACATAAGCCAAGGTAAAGGGAGACGTTATATTAAGGAGAGAAGAGCATATGAACAGTCGATATGAACAGTGTGCAGCCTCTGTTCATCGCTAGCAGGCAGAGGGAGATTGGCATTGAGTGTGATTAGGTGTCTAGTGTCTGAGTGTGACCAGCTTCAGACTGAAACGAGAGCCAAATCTTGACCTCACGAGTTCCTGCATCTGTATGATCTTGAGCAAGTCATTTGGTTTCTATCAATTCTTTAATCACAAGGAGAGAAATAATATACCTCACAGGTACACAAATAAAATTATATCACTGAGTGAAATATCTTACCCATCAAATGATGAAAGTGGACTCACATATTGGTTGCTTATTTTGGTTATCGAAAATAAAAGGTGGTGATCCTTCTTATAGAAGTGTGAAGGTCCCTGAAGCAGCACATCAAAAGAAAGATGGAGCTAAGTGTCCACTGAAAACTAGTCTAGAGCTAACCCTACGAGGAACATAGAGAAGCAGAATCAGGGAAAGTCACTATTGAAAACCATCTTAAAGATTATTTAGTTATTATTTCCCCCAATTTGCTGATTATAACAGTCACAAAGCTGAAACAAAAATTTCAGACTTCTCCTAAGGAGCAAGTAAGGCATCATCCCCAGGACAGGAGCCTAGATATTGATGTTAACAGGAGTATCAGGTGATTCTTATGATAAAATGAACTTGGTAAATCCTGCCTTTGATAAATTACCTTTGATAATTGAATTTCTTTAAGCTTTCTCTAGTCAAGGTATGGCCCTTAAATCAGCAGTATCAGTATCACCTGAAGAGTGTAGAACTTGGTAGAATCTCAGATCCCACCCAGACATACTTCATAGAAATTTACAGTTTAACAAGCCTCCAGGTGGGTTGTACCTATGTTAAATTGTGGCTGTGTCTGCCTAAGATACCTCCACCTCTCTTGGACCCAGTCGGGAGGAGGGGGATCTCTTTGCCAGGAAGGTTTTAAACAGTTAGAAGGTTTAAAATATAGCAGCCACAACCTTCCCTACAGAGTCAACATCACTGAGAGTGATTTGGAGTCTGAGACAAAGGTTGCACCATGGGCTGATAAAAGCTGACAATTCCAGACACCTAAAATAGGTAGGTAGTAACTCCCTCCTATAATATTAATCCTTAGATCAGAAAGGTGTTTGTGTTTCCGATTTGGGAGGGATTTTAAAAATATGGTAAAACACATATCATGCGAATTCGCCATTTAACCAATTTTAAGAGTGCAGTTGAGCAGAGTTAACTGCACATTGTCATGCAACAGAGCTCTAGAACTCTCTGCATCTTGCGAAACTGAAATGCTAAGCTCACTGAAGAGTGCTTCCCTTTCCCGCCTCCCCCAATCCTTTGCTGTCTTTGAATGAGCTGTCCTATTGTTACAGGGGCTGTGACAGGCCACCTGACAGTGAACTGCAGGTATCTTCCAAAGGCGTGCAGCCCCAAGACATCTTGATGGCAGTCTCGGGAGGCCCCATGTTGTATATTGTGTGCCATTTTAAGATGCTAAGTTTTGGGGAATTTCCTGGCATTTCAGTGGTTAGAACTTGGCACTTTCACTGCTGAGGCTTTAGGCTTGATCTCTTGTAGGGAGGGGAAACTAAGATCCTGCAAGCTGCATGGCACAGCAGAGAGAAAAAAAAAAAAAAGACATGTCTGTGGTAATGTGTTATGCAACCACATAAATCAAGTACATCTGTGGAGTGTTTGCTTTTTGGAGTAATACTTAAAAACTGTGTAAACGTCTCATTCTCTATTTTTTTTAACCTAATGATTTTATTATTTTATTTCATTTACATGAATGTTGAAAAAATTATTCTTTCTTTTTGGCTTAATTTTGTTGAAGTATAGTTGATTTACAATATTATGTTACTTTCAGGTGTAAGTGATTCAGTTATATATATGTATTTTCAGAATATTTTCCATTATAGCTTATTATAAGATTAAATATAGTTCCCTGTGCTATACAGCAAATACTTGTTGTTTATCTACTGTATGTACAGAAGTTTGTATCTGTTAATCCAAGACTCTTAATTTATCCCTCACCCCTTTCCATTTGGTAACCATGCATTTGTTTTCTATGTCTGTGAGTCTATCTTTGTGTTGAATATAGATTTATTTGTATTAATTTTAGATTCTACATGTAAGTGATAACAAATGTGTTTCTCTGCTGACTTAATTCATTAAGTATAATATTCTCCAGGTCCATCCACAGTGCTAGAAATGACAATATTTCATTATTTTTATGGCTGAGTAATATTCCATGGAAACCCACTCCAGTATTCTTGCCTGGAAGTCCCATAGACAGAAGAGTCTGATGGGCTACAGTCCATGGAGTCACAAGAGTTGGACATGACTTAGTGACTCAACAACAAAAACATTCCATCATATATGTATATATATGTATACATATATACCACATATATATATATATATATATATACACACACATATATTCCACACAGATATATGTCAATTGTCTCTTGAGTTTTATCTTCTCTGTACCACAATCATTATTATAAATTGCATGGTGATCATTGAGGTCGCAAGGCTCCATTTCCCTTGAGTTCATGCCCTGCCCCAAAGGAGGTCATTCCAGAAGCAAGTGAGGCCCTTGCCATCACAGGGAACCTGTGTAGGGGTCCACAGTTCAGCCTAGAAGCAGCCCAAGATTGCATCCCTTTCTCTGTTGTGTCCGTTCCAGACCTAGTGTAAGCCTGTGGTGTGGAGTAGATGGGGGCTGGGGTGCTGTGGCTGCGAGAATCGAGGTAGCTGTGCTGTCACCTGGGATCAGGGCTCTCTCTGCCACAGACTTCTTCCAGGACCTGTCTGCCCCAGGTCCAGCACCAAGCTGTGGTGTGGAGTGGGTGGCTCCAGGGTGCTCTCACTGGGGAAGGGATTGCTGAGTGCTGCCCAGGGCCTGTCTGCACTTAGCCCCTGTGCCTCCCTGTGGTGCTGTGTTGGTGAGCACATTGCCCATGTCTCCCATGGCTGGACTCCCTGCCACGCTGCCTCGAGAATTGACAGTGGTCTCCGGCCCTCCCTGATCACCCCAGGCCCTCTGGGTTGTCTCTGAGGAGCTGGACTGAGTCCTCTCCTGGGGCCTGTCTGCTTGTGACTCAGTGCTTGGCCACTCCCAGTTCTGTGGTGCCGCCTGCCTGGCATGCACACTGACAGTGTCTCCCCCACCCGACTCGCTGCCCTCATGTGTGTAACCATGGTCTCCATGATTCCACCTGGATCACACTCCAGGTGTCCCTGTCTGTCTCTGCAGCTGGACCAAATCTTTCCCCTGATCTCCCTCCAGGCTGTGATGTGGATTGAGCAGGCTGGGATGTTTGCCTGTTTGGATTGGGAAGTGTGGTGAAGAGGCATCTTCTAGTGCAAGGCTTTTTCTGCCCTTGTTGGCAAGCTAGCATGGGGACACTCCTTGCAAGCAGAATCCAGGCTTCTTCAGCCCTTCTGCTGGTCTCACTGGATTTCCCAGCAGGCAAGCAGGCTTGCCTTCTCTGTACAGGATCCCTGGACTGGGATGCCCAGACTATGGGTCTGTTTGCTCCCTCCTTGAGGTAAGGGTCCACCTGTGTGTACCTTCTGCTTCTTACAGATCCCTGCCGAGGGTGCCAGTCCAGTCAAGATGCCTTTTTCGCTACCCTACCTAGTTATGTGAAGGTCATTCTTTCAGCCTTGGTTGCATGGGGGATCTTCCGCCAGGGTCCAGTTAGTTTTCTGGGAGAACTGCTCTATGCGTACCTGTACTTTTGATGTGTTTGGTGGGGGAGGTAAAGTCCATGCCCTCCTACTCTACTATCTTGACCCCCTCTCCTAGTCTATGTTCTTAACTGCCAATTTTCAGTGTGGAATTGGGAGTCATCTCCAATTGCAGTAACTGGCTATTTCCTTTTATGGTTACTATGGACTCATGGGTTTTTAAGCCACTAAATATATTGCAAATAGTCAATCTTTTTGTTCCACATAGCTTTTGAAGCATCTTGATTTACGCAATACATTTATTTAAAGAAAATGGTCATTATGCATTTTGTAAATGAAGCCAAAGTTCTTGTACTAATTTCTCTTCTTAGAAGAGAATAATGTACATTTTGTATTATTTAGGAACTCCAAGATTCTGGGCTCCATTTGACTTTCCAGAACTCTTCTAAATATAGGCAGACTTTGGTTGATTTAGATGTGAATCTGGCTATTTTGCATTTGGTAATGTAATCCTTAGTGTTGTCTTTTGAGGAATGTGGATAACTGTGATCAGATCATCTGTAACAAATCTACAGGTTAGAAATTCTTTCAACACTTGTTTCTTACAGCAAAAACTTTCCTACCTAGATTTATGAAGCATAGCTTCACTTTCAAACACACAGTAAGCTGAGGACTGATTCCTGTAGTATTGAACTTTCCAGTGTTTTCTTTTCATAAGAGAGCCTCACTCTCAAGCCCTGTGTAGCTGCATGTTTTCTGAAGGATCTTCCTTAGACTCTTAGAAGGATTGCCTTCCTTAAATGCACTCTCACCCTCTCTTTCATGAAACGGATGAACCCTTTTGTTTTTGTGCATTCTGTCCAAAGAAGTCCACCGTGCTAGAAAAGGGAGAAACTGGAAAACAGGAAACTCAGCATTTGCAAGTAGACTGGAAAACATCATGAATATCAGTGCTCAAAATGCAGTCGGTGATTTTGCACCAAACACAATTACCATGTGCCCTTGAAAGCAAGCCTATTCTATTGTAAAACTGAGAAAGCATTCAGTTCTAGTTTCTATGACAGTAGAAAGTAAACCCTCTACAGGCTCAGAAGAGAGAAGTTTCCAAAGAGATCTGAGAAATGCTTAGAGAATAGAGAATACATATATATATATATATATATCAGTTCAGTTCAGTCACTCAGTCGTGTCCGACTCTTTGCGACCTCACGAATCACAGCAAGCCAGGCCTCCCTGTCCATCACCAACTCCCGGAGTTCACTCAGACTCATGCCCATTGAGTCACTGATGCCATTCAGCCATCTCATCCTCGGTCGTTCCCTTCTCCTCCTGCCACAGTCCCTCCCAGCATCAGAGTCTTTTCAATGAGTCAACTTTTCGCATGAGGTGGCCAAGGCACTGGAGTTTCAGCTTTAGCATCATTCCTTCCAAGGAAATCCCAGGGCTGATCTCCCTCAGAATGGACTGGTTGGATCTCCTTGCAGTCCAAGGGACTCTCAAGAGTCTTCTCCAACACCACAGTTCAAAAGCATCAATTCTTCAGCGCTCAGCCTTCTT
>SJYA01002933.1:7386-21369 GCA_006410615.1 Neotragus moschatus | reverse complement strand
CAAGGAGTAAGCGTTTTTAATTTCATGGCTGCCGTCACCATCTGCAGTGATTTTGGAGCCCAGAAAAATAAAGTCTGACACTGTTTCCACTGTTTCCCCATCTATCTCCCATGAAGTGATGGGACCAGATGCCATGATCTTCGTTTTCTGAATGTTGAGCTTTAAGCCAACTTTTTCACTCTCCTCTCACTTTCATCAAGAGGCTTTTTAGTTCTTCTTCACTTTCTGCCATAAGAGTGGTGTCATCTGCATATCTCAGGTTATTGATATTTCTCCTGGCAATCTTAATTCCAGCTTGAGTTTCTTCCAGTCCAGCGTTTCTCATGATGTACTCTGCATATAAGTTAAATAAGCAGGGTGATAATATACAGCCTTGAGGTACTCCTTTTCCTATTTGGAACCAGTCTGTTGTTCCATGTCCAGTTCTAACTGTTGCTTTCTGACCTGCATACAGATTTCCCAAGAGGCAGGTCAGTCTGGTATTCCCATCTCTCTCAGAATTTTCCACAGTTTACTGTGATCTACACAGTCAAAGGTTTTGGCATAGTCAATAAAGCAGAAATAGATGTTTTTCTGGAACTCTCTTGCTTTTTCCATGATCCAGCGGATGTTGGCAATTTGATCTCTGGTTCCTCTGCCTTTTCTAAAACCAGCTTGAACATCTGGAAGTTCACGGTTCATGTATTGCTGAAGCTTGGCTTGGAGAATTTCGAGCATTACTTTACTAGCATGTGAGATGAGTGCAGTTGTGCGGTAGTTTGAGCATTCTTTACACTATCTTCACAAAATATGAAGTCATTAAGAAAATGGAAAAGGACATTCTTGTGACATTTAAGATGTTTGTACTTTCTTTTTTCTCTGAAGTGCAAAGAAGTTTGGAGACCCAAAGAGCTCAGCAATGCTCCCACTGTTGAGTAACTCTTCTATGAAAGAGTAGAAATGGTAGAAGTTATCCTGGGCTGTGATCTAGGGATCTTAGCCTGAGCCTTGGATTCCTATCTCTAGTTTGGTATTCCTCTTTTTATAGAACAAGATTATCCTTTCTTCCTTGTTCATTTTCATAAGGCCACATGGAAATTATTTTGATACACCTGTCAAAATAGTAAAGCAAACAGAATTTATTGTTGAATAATAAAGCATTAGACCTAGAAGAGTTCTAATAAATCCATGAGTCAAATACTTGATTGCTATTGGTGTTTTAATAAAAAATGAGTGAAACAGCTTGGTTTATTTTATGGTGGTCACTTAAATTATATTACTTCATTGCCTACCTACACATATGAAAGTGTTCTTTCTTTCAGAGACATGCTGAATCTGACTTTTCTTGAAACATATGGTCACTCAGACCTGCTTTAATTTTCTTTCTTTGAATTGACTTCTAGGAAAAGAGCCAAAATACCGTCCTTTGTATTAAATGACCATTGGTGTGCAACCTTAGAGTCTAGGAGACAGTCAAGGCACAAGATATGAGAAACCTAGAATAGGAAAAGTAAAGAGAACATTAGCCTCTTCTTAATTCAGAAAAGTATAAAAATAGGGCCATAAATCCAATATGAATATAAGAAGGCCAGATTTTAAAATGTTGACAAGTATCTCACTTTCTTAAAGATACTGGATAGGCTAATATTGCTCAAACTGAATCCCATCCAAGGGCAGTTAACTAGTCATCTGATTTAATTTGTAGGTTATTGTTCCATTTCTGAAAAGGAAATGTGCTAAACCAGTTAACTACAAAACTTAAAGCAGAACCTGCTTCTCCAAACTCTTCCTGCAGGAAAGTTTGTGAATACAAATGCCCCATCAAAGGAACCAAAGTAAACCGCGTCCCCCTGGACTCTAAATTTTGCTGATGACTTGTTTGTCCGCTTTTGTTGTTGTTGTTCTGAGAGATAATCTGGTCAACCATGGAGCAGAGCTTTTATTCTGTTTTTAAACTTTAATGTTGGTTAAAAAATAATAATGCATCTTTAAGGCATGTGCTATGGTGGTAAATATTTAAAGTCTCATAAATCCACCATGATGGAGATTCCCAAGTCAATAAAAATGGAGAGCAACACTGAAACGTGCATATTACCTTTGAGAAGGTTACCTGAGACCGCAATGTATTCTCTCCAAATCCTCCTTTACCTTTGCCTTAGGTCAGAATTCCTCATTTTTCTAGGTAGAAGCAATTTTGAATGTTCATAAAGCCTCCTGCCATTTAAAATTGTCCCCAATTTATGGATTTTTTTTCATGATGAAACATAGTAGATGAGGCACCTAAAATATAATCCACAGGAAAGATTGATAGTCATCAATTGCATTTCTTTCTTTCTTTTTTTAATTTTAATTTAATTTTACTTTACAATACTGTATTGGTTTTGCCATACATTGACATGAATCTGCCATGGGTGTACGTGAGTTACCAATCCTGAACCCCCCTCCCACCTCCCTCCCCATATCATCTCTCTGGATCATCCCCGTGCACCAGCCCCAAGCATCCTGTATCCTGTATTGAACATAGACTGGTGATTCGTTTCTTACATGATAGTATACATGTTTCAATGCCATTCTCCTAAATCATCCCACCCTCTCCCTCTCCCTCAGAGTTCAAAAGTCCATTCTATACATCTGTGTCTCTTTTGCTGTCTCACATACAAGGTTATCATTACCATCTTTCTAAATTCCATATGTATGTGTTAGTATACTGTATTGGTGTTTTTCTTTCTGGCTTACTTCACTCTGTATTATTGGCTCCAGTTTCATCCATCTCATTAGAACTGGTTCAAATGTATTCTTTTTAATGGCTGAGTAATACTCCATTGTGTATATGTACCACAGCTTTCTTATCCATTCATCTGCTGATGGACATCTAGGCTGTTTCCATGTCCTGGCTATTATAGACAGTACTGTGATGAACACTGGGGTACACGTGTCTTTCAATGCTGGTTTCTTCCGTGTGTATGCCCAGCAGTGGGATTGCTGGGTCATAAGGCAGTTCTATTTGCAGTTTTTTAAGGAATCTCCACACTGTTCTCCATAGTGGCTGTATTAGTTTGCATTCCCACCAACAGTGTAAGAGGGTTCCCTTGTCTCCACACCCTCTCCAGCATTTATTGCTTGTAGACTTTTGGATTGCAGCCATTCTGACTGGTGTGAAATGGTACCTCATTGTGGTCTTGATTTGCATTTCTCTGATAATGAGTGATGTTGAGTATCTTTTCATGTGTTAGCCATCCGTATGTCTTCTTTGGAGAAATGTCTATTTAGTTCTTTGGCCCATTTTTTGATTGGGTTGTTTATTTTTCTGGAATTGAGCTGCATAAGTTGTATATTTTTGAGATTAGTTGTTTGTCAGTTGTTTCATTTGCTATTATTTTCTCCCATTCAGAAAGCTGTCTTTTCACCTTGCTTAGAGTTTCCCTTGTTGTGCAGAAGCTTTTAATTTTAATTAGATCCCATTTGTTTATTTTTGCTTTTATTTCCAGTATTCTGGGAGGTGGATCATAGAGGATCCTGCGGTGATTTATATCAGAGAGTGTTTTGCCTATGTTCTCCTTTAGGAATTTTTTAGTTTCTGTTCTTACGTTTAGATCTTTAATCCATTTTGAGTTTATTTTTGTGTATGGTGTTAGAAAGTGATCTAGTTTCATTCTTTTACAAGTGGTGGACCAGTTTTCCCAGCACCACTTGTTAAAGAGATCGTCTTTAATCCATTGTATATTCTTATCTCCTTTGTCGAAGATAAGGTGTCCATAGGTGTGTGGATTTATCTCTGGGCTTTCTGTCTTGTTCCATTTATCTGTATTTCTGTTTTTGTGCCAGCACCATACTGTCTTGATGACTGTGGCTTTGTAGTAGAGCCTGAAGTCAGGCAGATTGATTCCTCCACTGCTTATCCTTTTCATCTGGACTGAAGGGCACTCAAAAAACCTTTCTGCCTCTTTTGAAAACATTGATGTATATATAAGTTATGGTTTACTTCCATTATATCTTTGCTTAAGTTAAAATGAATATTGTATATATATTATCACTTCAGTTTAGTTCAGTCACTCAGTCGTGTCCAACTCTTTGCTACCTCACAAATCGCAGCATACCAGGCCTCCCTGTCCATCACCAACTCCCAGAGTTCACCCAAACTCATGTGCATCGAGTTGGTGAAGCCATGCAGCCTTTTCATCCTCTGTCATCCCCTTCTCCTCCTGACCCCAGTTCCTCCCAGCATCAGAGTCTTTTCCAACGAGTCAGCTCTTCACATGAGGTGGCCAAAGTTTGGAGTTTCAGCCTCAGCATCAGTCCTTCCAATCAACACCCAGGTCTGATCTCCTTTAGGATAGACTGGTTGGATCTCCTTGCAGTCCAAAGGAGTTGCAACAGTCTTATCCAGTACCACAGTTCAAAAGCATCAGTTCTTTGGCGCTCAGCTTTATTCACAGTCCAACTCTGTCATTCATACATGACCAGTGGAAAAACCATAGCCTTGACTAGATGGACCTTTGTTGGCAAAGTAATATCTCTGCNTCTTGTGTTGTTGGAAGAGGGTGTTTGTTATGACCAATGTGTTCTTTTGGCAAAACTCTATTAGCCTTTGGCCTGCTTCATTCCGTATTCCAAGACCAAATTTGCCTGTTACTCCAGGTGTTTCTTGACTGCCTACTTTTGCATTCCTGTCCCCTATAATGAAAAGGACTCTTTCTGGGTGTTAGTTCTAAAAGGTCTTGTAGGTCTTCATAGAACCGTTCAGCTTCTTCAGCGCTACTGGTTGTGGCATAGGCTTGGATTACTGTGATATTGAATGGTTTGCCTTTGAAATGAGCAGATATCATTCTGTCATTTTCGAGGTTGCATCTAAGTACTGCATTTTGGACTCTCTTGTTGACTATGATGGCTACTCCATTTCTTCTGAGGGATTCCTGCCCACAGTAGTAGATATAATGGTCATCTGAGTTAAATTCACCCATTCTAGTCCATTTTAGCTTGCTGATTCCTAGAATGTTGACGTTCACTCTTGCTATCTCCTGTTTGACCACTTCCAATTTGCCTTGATTCATGGACCTGACATTCCAGGTTCCTATGCAATATTGCTCTTTACAGCATCGGACCTTGCTTCTATCACCAGTCACATCCACAGCTGGGTATTGTTTTTGTTTGGCTCCATCCCTTCATTCTTTCTGGAGTTATTTCTCCGCTGATCTCCAGTAGCATATTGGGCACCTACTGACCTGGGGAGTTCCTCTTTCAGTATCCTATTATTTTGCCTTTTTGTACTATTCATGGGGTTCTCAAGGCAAGAATACTGAAGTGGTTTGCCATTCCCTTCTCCAGTGGACTACATTCTGTCAGACCTCTCTACCATGACCTGCCTGTCTTGGGTGGCCCCACAGGACATGGCTTAGTTTCACTGAGTTAGGCAAGGCTGTGGTCCATGTGTTCAGATGGGCTAGTTTTCTGTGAGTATGATTTCAGTTTGTCTGCCTTCTGATGCCCTGTTGAAACACCTACCGTCTCACTTTGGTTTCTCTTACCTTGGGCATAGGGTATCTCTTCATGGCACTCCAGCAAAGTGCAGCTGCTGCTCCTTTCCTTGGATGAGGTCTCCTCTCCTGACCTTGAACATGTAGTATCTCCTGTGCCTGTGCAGCCGCTGCTTATTATATAAACATACAAATATGATTTATATATAGCTTGTATACTTGCATATGTTATTTGTAAACATATGAGGTACTTAATAAAAATTTATATCTTTTGCTCTGGTTTTCCTGTGTAGAGTGCATGCTGCGTGTCTTTTGCAGCATTTCTTCCGTACCAGTGTGGACTGTCATGGTTGTGTCCTCTGTTCATGGGGATTCCCAACTGGATTGGGTCGCCATGCTTTCCTACAGGGAACCTTCCCAACCCAGGGATCAAATCCAGGTCTCCCACATTGCAGGTAGTTTCTTTACCAGTTGAACCTTAATCGAAGCCCAAGAATACTGGAGTGGGTAGGTTATGCCTTCTCCAGGGGATATTACTAACCCAGGAATCATACTGAGGTTTCCTGAATTGTAGGTGGATTCCTTACCAACTGAGCTACCAGGGAAGCCCAAACATATCAGATATTTAATATATATTTATATATTTTGCTCTAGTTTACCTGTATAGAGTGCGTGTTCATGTGTCTTTTGTAGTATTTCCCCAGTACCAATGTGAACTGTGATGGTTGTGGGGTACACTTAAGGAAGGGATATTCCTTTCCAGCTTATTGACTTTCATACATGGTTCTGTACATACTTAGAATCTTCTTGGAAGGTAAAGTTATTAGAAAATATAACAGAAGGAAATATAGTTGTTGCAGACAACTTTTGAGATATCTGTGAAGCTTATAGAAACCATCTTCTTAGAAAAACAGTCCTACCACACCGTGGGTCCACCTCATCTACCAACAGGGATGAACAGGTGCAGCCATATACATTGGCCATGAGTGGATATTGAACCAAGCTGTTAGAGAATTTATCACTTTGGAATTTTGAAGTGTGCTTACTTCAATAGTAATTATATATACTTAGGATCTGTACAGCATCATTCTCCACCATGGTAATGGAGGAGAGAGAATAATGAAGCAGACACATAGAAGCACAGGCCACAGACCCAAATGTGAAGCTGAGAAGCTGCTCCAGCTTGGTTTATGACATCTTTTCCATTCCATGTCTTAGTTATTTGCTTAGGCCAGCAGTATTCTTTGTCCTTGGGCTTTGTGAGATAATCTCTTTATCTTTAGCACATAAGCACAAAGTCTATTCATTTGCTTAAACTTCCTTGAAATCACTTCTTCATTTGCAACCAAAAATATATTAGGCAGAAATTATTGTAGATACTATGTCTTATTTTTTAGGCCATGAAGACTATAGACTGTCATTGCAGGTATTCATATCTGAATTTGAAAAGTATTCAGAACCTTGCCCTTTCAAAAATGATATGAGTTTAGGAAGAGGTGAAAATATGCTGGGAAAGAACATGATATCAATTTAATATTTATACACCAATGTGTGGCTTAAAAAACAAAACAAAACTGTTTAACTCTCCCTAAGTCTCCATTCTAACTCTTAAGTGTTCAAAATAGTTATTTCCATGATAGAGTGGAGAACATTATGGCTCAAGGATGTTATGTGAATTCTACTGCATCATATCTGCCTCTGTGCAAGATCTGATACAGAGAGAGGGTCAATGTACACTGAGCAAATGTCTAGCAAGCATTCTGTATATTAGGTAGTTTATTGCCTTTTCCAGGGCTGGGGAGGGTCAGAGGTAAGATGATGTCACTCAATGGATTTATTGGCAGAGAGTCAGTGAGATGCAAGAAATATACTAAGTAGCAAAGAAAGATTTTTCTAAAAAAACCCTGTAGTGCATATCTATTTGTAAATCAATAACTAATCAAATAAATATAGAAAATGTAAAAACTTGTTTTTCAATTACTTGGTATAAGGTTCTGTGTGCAGAAAATCACTTTAATAGTCACAAAAAATAGTAAAACATACACGGCAGCATAGGTTAAACAACATAGCTGAAGACAGAAGTAAAAAGTTACCCTACTTCAGATATACATATATCCTTCAGTGCACAGCGTTGTAAGTGCAAATTCAGGTCTACCCAAACAAAACTTTTCAAAATAGTGTTAAGTCTGTCCATTGCATATGCTTAGATCTGTCCTTACACAGAGTTTGCTGGGAAATCCAGTGTTCATGTATCTTCTTTCTTGTAAGGGATAAATTAACAACTGTATGCATGTGAATGAGGATGGCCCTTTTCTGGCAATGTGGCTTTGGCTCTGAGAATCCATGTAAGCTTTTTGGAAGTCTCCTTTTTGATGTGTGGACTCCATGTGCTTCATCCAGCCAGCCAGCCATTCATTTCTCTGAAAATAAGACAAAATACAGAAAGTACCTGGTTATGCTTAAACAATGTGGAAAATACAGTGGGCACTTAAGTATTCAGAGCAGGTTTAACCCAAAAGTAAAAGGAAAACCAGAAGGAAAGGAAAACAACAACAATTTTTTTTTTTTTGAAAAAACCCCAAAGCACAAGAAGGAATGAATGAGGGATATTATATAATCTATTTTGTCTTCTGAATAGTAAACACCATCGGAGAGTCCAGGACTTTGAATTAATGATCTCTGTTTCCCATCACACACACACCGCCCCCCTTCCCTAAGAACTTAGTGTGTGCATGAGTGTGTGTGTGTTCTTTGAAACATGGCTAACTTATAAATTGCAGGGGCTCTGATTGTGGGAGATACACAGTAGTAGGAATAAAGGCCCAAGGATCCCATCAAGCTGACTGGATATGGCTTAGAAACATAGATTCTCTTACATGGTGGAGAGTCTGAGTTGGAAATTGATGTCTTTGAAGATATTTTTCTAAAACCAAGCCCTCTCCCTATTTGAAGTTGAGAGATTAATGGACTCTAGCAAATAAAGTTAAGGATCCCATTAGATGAAATGATATAGCTTGACAATAAAACATCTCTCAGTCAGGATTAATCTTGTCCCATAGGTTTGTGGTACTTTGCACTTATGTTATAAAATTTATCATAATCTGCCATGTATTATGGAGAAGGAAATGGCAACCCACTCTAGTATTCTTGCCTAGAGAATCCTGTAGACAGAGGAGCCTGGTGGGCTGCTGTCTATGGGGTCACACAGAGTCGGGCATAATTGAAGTGACATAGCAGCAGCCGTGTATTATATACAAAAATGGAACTGTTATTTGCTCAAGAGACCATGATATATCCTGCACTCTTATGTTTCTCATTATAAGTGACTCATAATACAGGATATCCTGTTTTATAATTTGATTTTACAGAGAAAGAAATTGAAGTGTGAGAGGTTAAATAATTAGTAAGACTTCCTTCCAAACTTTAATTCAGATGTGTCCATTCCCACTGTTCTGCATATGCATACCTATCTAGAGAGAGACAATCCACATCTTCGTCAGCTTAAGTGAATTACTGTGCAAAGTAAATGCTCAATAAGTCTTGTGAAATGGACTCCAGTGAACATACAGCAACTAAGCATGCCACTTTTCAAGCTTAAGACTCAAATTATAACCTTTAGAAGCTTTATTCAAATTGCAATGCAGCAATGAACATCAAATTAGGATCAGTTCATTTTTGAAGAACAGAAAAATTTCTGAAAGTTCACAAGAGAAATAATTATTCACAACTTCTCAATATTTAAATCAAGAATGAACTTGCCTTATAGATTAACAGGTAGAATATGTTTCCTAGTCACTCTGACAAATTTTGGAAATGTTTATCTGTCTCAAATTCCCTTTATCTCTGACCCTAACACCAGTGGAATGCCTAACATTTCCACTGTCGGAGCTAATGCCTTATGTAAAATTATAGTCATCCAAAGACTTCAATTAAATTGCTCATCTGTGTTAGGAACAAATAAAACTTAAGCCTCCATTTTTTTTTAGGCAAGGATACTGGAGTGGGTTGCCATTTCCTTCTCCAGGGGAATATTCCTTACCCAGGGATTGAATTTGTGTCTTTTGCATTGCAAGTGGATTCTTTACTGTCTGAGCCACCAGGGAAGCTCCTCAGTAACACACATTCACATAAATCAAACGATTAATCTACACTAAAGAAGATCCAAGGATCAAAGGAATTCTACATGCAGATTTGGAGAGGACAAGAATGAAAGGGTTAGACACCAGAGAGAAACTTCTGAACCTCATGATGTTGCCCAAGGCTGGTTCTGAATTAGAAGTACATTTACTATGTCTGAATGATGTAACTAAATAGAATCTAAACCAATATGACAAACATAAATGGTGTTCTGTGCCTCCTAAGTAATATAATCAGTGTGCTAGGCTAGGTGTGTCTCAGGGCTAGAAGACCTGTTGGGTTCCTGAGTCATCTTTGCACTGGAGAATCTATTGAGAAATAAAGCTTTGGAGGTTCATAAGAACTGGGGCCCTCAATGTTTCAGTATTCAGCAAGTCTGCTTTGCAACTGATATCTGAGCAAAGGTCATAAACAAAGAAAAATTCTGAAAGTTGTGAGAGAGGAAATAAAGGGAGAGACAAGAATAGCCCTGAATTTGAGACATCATCTAATTTGGAACAGACAGAGAGGGAATGAGAAATGTAAAAAATATTGGGACAGCACCTTAAAACTGCAGAATTCTTTTATGTTTCTTTATTGGATGTTCGAAAGAACCTCAAGAGAAAACTATTGTTATGGCAGAAAACTACATCCAGAGGTCAAATTCACCCAAGACGAACAGCTAGAATATGGTAACCCAAAATACACTTTCCCCTCCTGGGTCTACATCTCATACTTCGGGTGGCTTACGCTTGCTGCTGCATAGGAATGAAGAACATAGAACATTCTGTAAGGTAGGAGATCATTCTGTCATGTGGGACATAGGAAGGACTGGAGTAGTCAAGATTGTCTACCAGGAAACAGATTTGAGATGGCTTGTGTGGAAACTGAGATCAGAGGAGGGGACGGTTGAGAGTGGGGCTTTAAGACTACCCTGCTTGAATTTTTAACTTCACCACTGCCAATTTGAAGCTGTATAAACTTGGCAGATTAATTAACTTCTTTGTATCTCAGATTTCTCATCTGTAGTGTGGACAACTACTGTTTTCAAAAATGGCTTAAGATTGGTGAGTGTATAGATTAGTTTCTGATATTGCACACACTCCAAAAATGATAGCATCATTGCTGACCTTCTCTAAAGAGAGAGGCAACTCCTGAAGGAAAGTGCTTGTTTATCCACCCACCCAATTCTATAGTATTTATTGAGAGTCCCCCTGAAGGATTTCCCAAGTGGTGCTAGTGGTAAATAACCCACCTGCCAATGCAGAAGACCTAAGAGATGCAGGTTCTGTCCCTGGATCAGGAAGATCCCCTGGAGGAGAGCGTGGCAACCCAACCCAGTGTTCTTGCCTGGTGAATCCCATGGACAGAGAAGCCTGGAGGGCTACAGTCCATAGGGTGTCAAACAGTCAGACACAGCTGAAGAGACTTAGCATGCATGCACGCATGCACTTGAAGGGTAGAAAAGCACTGTCCGTGGTACTTTACTTAGTCTAGGTAGGGTTAGGATTGTGTTGTGTGCATGTTCAGTCATGTCTGACTCTTTGTGATCCCATGAACTGTAGCCACACAACAGTACCATAGAGTGTGTATTGGTCTCACCATTTGGAAATCGAGGCACAAGATAATTCAAAAACTTGCCTAAGATCAAACAGCTAATAAGTGAAAATCTAGGACTCAAACCCAGGTTGTCTTGTTCCATAAAGTGCACTCCCCATCACTCTGCATTGCCATAGCCAAAGGACCTCTTGGATATGGTACTAGCTCATAATCAGGCTGCCTAATATAGTGTGATTTAAACCTTGATTTTAGTCTTTGGTTTTTTAACTAGACTGCTCCCCATCGCTGCCCTCATGAGTATTCACTGTAGGACACTCCACTGTCTAGGACAAGGCAGAGCATGGGTGTGCAACGTCCTAGTGGATAAACCAAATTTCGTTTCTTTAGCAGGCTGAGAGGAGACATAGCTGTCACAAGTGTGAAACCTTGGAATGTCAGGGTGAAAGTGGACTCAGATGATATATAGTCCCTCTTCTTTTAACATGAGAACTAAGTTCCCAATAGGCAAAGAAACTTATTCAAGATTATGTGGCAAGCTAATGATACAAATTTGGCGAGAGCCCATGTTTTGTGACTTGTGTACCAAAACATTTCCCCACAGGGCAGAGTCAGATAGCCTAGATACTAGTTTAATCCTTAATCCTAAATTCCACTGTTAAAAAAGAACTATATCATCCATCAATTTTACTTCTGAGTATGTATTCACAAAGAATTGAAAGCAAGGTCTCAAAGGGATATTTGTTATATTTATTTTTTATAGCAGTGTTGTTTTCAATAACCAAAAGGTAGAAGCAGTGCAAATATCCATGGATGTGTGATGGAAAGACAATGTGGTGTGTACATACAATGGAAGGAAATTCTGATGTGCTATCGTACAACGTGGATGACTTCTGAAGGTATTATGCTATGCTAAAGAAGTCAGTCACAGAAGGACAAATGTACGGTTCCATTTATACGAGGTACTTAAAAGTAGTCAAATTCAGAGAGACAGAAAGAATCGTGGTTGCCAGGGACATGAGTGAAGAGGTAATGGGAGCTACTGTTTAAAAGATAGAGTTTAAGTTTTGCAAAATGCAAAGTGTTCAGTGGATTTGTTGCTATTGTTAAGTCACTTCAGTCGTGTCCAACTCTGTTTGACCCCATAGACAGCAGCCCACTAGGCTCCTCTGTCCTTGGGATTCTCCAGGGAAGAATACTGGAGTGGGTTGCCATTTCCTTCTCCAGTGCATGAAAATGAAAAGTGAAAGTGAAGTCGCTCAGTCGTGTCCANGACTCTGTGCGACCCCATAGACGGCAGCCCACCAGGCTTCCACCATCCCTGGGATTCTCCAGGCAAGAACACTGGAGTGGGTTGCCATTTCCTTCTCCAGTGCATGAAAGTGAAAAGTGAAAGTGAAGTTGCTCAGTCATGTCCGACTCAGCGACACTATGGACTGCAGCCCACCAGGCTCCTCTGTCCATGGGATTTTCCAGGCAAGAGTACTGGAGTGGGGTGCTACTGCCTTCTCCAACCATAGAGCATGCCAACTAAGATTTGAACTGTGTTACTGCAGGCCTAGTATTATTAATTAATGTGTAATAGCTGAAATCCACACATATCAAAACCATGTAAAAGACCTCCTATTCTACCTATCTTTGTTAGATTTCAGAGTGTATCAATAGAAAAATATGTTCTCATGATAGAAAGCTATCTCATATGTTATAACCAAATTGGATTAAACACGAAAGGTTAAGAGTAATACATGAAAGCAAAGTGTTAAATGTGTACCTTAACATAAATAAAGCTAATAAATCTCTACTGAGTCACAGATTAGTACACCTAGTATAGAGTGCTATGGCACCAGAGGCTAGAGTTCAATGGTTGGTGGTGTTTTCTCACACTTTATTCCACCTTTTTTTCCTCTTCTATTTTTACCTTTTTGTTTTCCTTTTCTCCCAGTTGAAATTCAGATACAATTAAATGTAATATATTTTGTTGAAAATAGCAACACAGAACCTAATTTATATAAAAGTGTTTTAGTTCTCTATCTCCCTCCTCCTATTTATCCTTCTAATTGATCTTTCTATCTGTGTATAAGCACCCAGATAATGTTTTTCTACTAATAATCATGATGAAGTCATTATGAAGTAGTGGAAAGTGGAATGATTTTTTTCATATTCATATCTGTTCTATGTGCAGTGTTTGAATTCTTCATGACAAGGATTGATGAACATGTTATTGGCTACAAAAGCAGTAGCAATTTTCCTCAAAATCAAAACAATGAAATTTGAATGCATTGCTAAAAATAATTGAAGGAAATCTAGAATTTTCCTCACTGGCCAAGCAAAATTTATGAGAATTTTTCTGAGGCAGGCACAATTTGGCATTTTTAATGGGAAAATAGGTTCTTGATCTTTCCCTCTGTACTCATATTATGAACCTGATTCTTCTTAAAGGGAACTGACAGTAGCCATGGGTCGTCCTAGAAAACAATCAACTGCTTATTCTTTAATACCCTCTGCTCTGCTAAAAGTTATTCCTCTACTATAAAGATCTTACCAAATTTTTTTGTTGTTGATAAAATTGTAAACTCCACGAGAACAGGGACCATATCTTCTTCATTCTTGTACATAGGCACTGATAAATATTTGTGGGTATAAATGTTTTAAAATTTTTTTCTTAAAATATAAAATCAGTGTTTTGCTATGTTAAGAGTAAAGAGCTGGTTTAAAAGTCTGCCTGAAATTTTGTTTTGTTTTGTTTTCAAACTCAGAGCTTTCTATCAATCTTCCCAGACTGTATAGAGAGGCTGAAGATTCTAGGAAAACACTCAGGTTTACATTCAAATATTACATAATCATCAATGTGGTGGTG
>SJYA01002932.1:15394244-15433580 GCA_006410615.1 Neotragus moschatus | reverse complement strand
CAGCCCCCCGCCGCGCCCCGGGACCCTGGCCAGCCGCCCGGCTGCCCCTCGGCCGCCTCTGCCCCCTCCCGACCCGCACTCGCCCGCCCCACTCCAGGCGGCTCCGGCAGGAGTGGTGCTTGGTGACATATTTTGGAAGAGATGTCATTTAAAACATAGCCTTCGCTTGCTGCAAGAATTGGGGGGTTGGTGGGTGGCACCACGGAGATGGAGAAGGGCACATCGGGGAGCCGAGCCGCCTGCACTTTAGAAGTCCGGGAGAAAGTCTAAACACCAAACCGCAGGCGGTTTAGAGCTTGTTTTGAGTTCGGGTCCCTTTTCTGCTAGTAACTCACTGTATGACCTTGACCAAATCACCACCTCTCTAGGTGACAAGCTTCCTCAGCCTTACAATTCGAGGATTGAGCACGTGACCCCTGGGGTCCTCTTAAATTAAACCATCCTGTGTTTTTAATCCTTTGGGGGGTATGCTTCCCCATTACCTCCCTTGCACGCTCATTTTTAACATCATTACCTGCCTGATCCACTGCCTCCCCTTTCAAATGTCACCCTCCTCCAATGTAGGCTTTTTCTATTCACTGCCACCAGTCATTTCCTCAACAATCTGGTGCTCTTTCTGAGCTGGGGAGGGGGCGAGGCTTGTCCTACCCCCTTAACTCTCAGCTTCAGGACAGTGGGTTTTCCTTCCACGTTTGCCCCTCCCCATCCAAATGTACAAGGCCAGTCCAGAGAGGGGTGGGCTGCGAAAAAATAGATCCTCTTCCCCAAAGGAGAGGTCTCCATCATGCCAGCCCCACCTCTCATGCGCGCGCATGCACACACACGCACACACACACACACACACACACACGTGCACACACACACACACACACACACTTGCATTCGTGGACATAAAACCAACCCGGTGACGCCAGAGCCCCTTTCATCTCGAGATCTCCCAGCGGCAGGCAGGACTCTAATTACCCCAGCACCCCTTCTGGGCCCGCCAGTTCCCCCGCTGTCATTAGCCCAGTTTTACCAGCGGGGGCCCTAGCCTTCCCACGGCTCCCAGGGCGGAGCCCTGTCTCCACCGTCTGCTCTTGGAAAGGTGTGTGTGTGTGTGTGTGTGTGTGTGTGTGTGTGTGAAGGAGAGCTATTCTACCCATAGCCCAGTTTGTACTAGGCAGAATCACTTCCAAATGTGGGGTTCGGACCAACAGCCTAGGGGAGTTGGGCTGCCCTCGCTTTTCTTAGTCTCAGCCACCTGCATCCTGGCTCTGCTGCAGCCACTTCTTTTACAGGGGGTCCTGGCATTTGCAGTGCATGGATGAGGGGAGGATAATTCTCTTGAGACCTCCCTGGAATCACAGGGATGAGAAGGGCAGTTAGGGAGAAACCCTTGGGATGCAGAGTGGAGTGCTGGTGATGAGGGGTTTGCAGATGGGGGAAGGGAGATGGCAGCGGGAAGCTAGAGCTGCAGCCTGCAGAGTCAGCATGCAGTCAGTGAACCTGTGGGTCCTGCCTGGGCTCATGGAGAACATGCAACAGCTGCAGTGTGGGGCGGGAAGCTGACCGTGCAGGGTCACAGCAGCGTGCAGTGGGAGGAGCGCCGAGGGTGGCTGGCTGCCAGTCGATGCCACCTCCTCAGTGATGGGATTTGGCTGATATCCGGGGGCAGGGGACAGGGCTGTGCTGTGCAGTGCCCAGGGTGCAGGCTGTGCCCTGTGTGGAAACAGTCCTTTGGGACTGGGTTGCCTAGGGAGCTGGGAGATAATCTCAGTGCATAAGACATATTTATGAGACGAGCTACTGTACCTTCTGCCTCCATCAGCCAGAACCAGGGGCGGTGAAGAGGTCTAACGACAGTCAGGATTAGGGCAGGGTGATGGAGTCCAGAGCGGGAAGGTGAAAGCACTGTGGTTTTCCTCTTCCCTCCATTCTGGCTTCCCCACCACATCTCTCTAATGAAAGGCCCTAAAGTTATTGGATGAGGGAGACTTTACGAAATCCCAGACCCAGAGCCATAGATAATGAAGTGCCTCCTGATCTATCTGTTTTTCCTCAGGGCCTGAGTAGGCACTTTGAATTCAAAGAGGAAAGTCCACCCGTCCTACCTTCTCCTTACCTCTCTCACTTTCCTTCACTCCCGACATGGGCTGGTAACAGACCTGGACAAGGGCAAAGTGAAGGGCACACTGCCTCCAAAGCAGGCATCTTGCCAGATGCCAGGATCCAGCCCAAGTCTAGGCTTACAGACCCTGGTCCTGGGTTGCATCATTCCCCTTCCCACCCCACTCACCCTGCCTACCCCCATTTCTCAAAGCTTCTAGCTCATCTCAGAGTCATTTCATCCCCAGCGTGTTCCCTCCTTGTCACAAAATCCTGATCCAGGCTGCTCCTCCCATCCCTGCCATCTCTTCAGGGCTGAGTCCAAGGGGAGAGCAGAAGGGTGGGGCTCAAGTGAGGATGGATAGAGACCCTGCAGGGATATGTGTGACGGCCCCCTCCCTCTTAGACTTTGGTTGCCAAGGAGGCAGCAAGAACAGCCTGTTCTCTGGGCTCCCATTGGAACAGCTATGCCCAGGCCTCTCCTTCTCTTTCTTCTATTCCTTCTCTCCCTCCCAGACTGTTGCTAGGAAGTACCCCAGGACTGATCAAGGGTCTCACCCTTAGAAACCTGGGGATACAGATAGCTTTCTAAAGAGCTTCTCTCAAATCCTGGAAGCCAAGACCCCACTCAGCATTCTCCACTCCTACCAAGAATCCACAGTTTGAGGGAACAGGGACAAGGCCTCTGTTAGCCTGCCCTGGAATGAACGAGCCCCTCAGTGGCCTGGGCCTAAGTAACTCCCCTTCCCATCTCTCTTTGACCTCCTGGGCCCTGGGTGATGCCAGCAAGTGACAGGTGTCCAACAGACAGCCTCTGTCTCCGAAGATACAGCCCCACTTATTGGGGAGTTCTGGAAAGAAGAAACTGCTGCTGCTAAGTCGCTTCAGTCGTGTCCGACTCTGTGCGACCCCATAGACAGCAGCCCACCAGGCTCCCCTGTCCCTGGGATTTTCCAGGCAAGAACACTGGAGTGGGTTGCCATTTCCTTCTCCAGTGCGTGAAGGTGAAAAGAGACAGTGAAGTCGCTCAGGTGTGTCTGAGTCTTAGCAACCCTATGGACTGCAGCCTACCAGGCTCCTCCGCCCATGGGATTTTGAGGTATCACCAACTAAGAGAACATAAAACCTAAGTATTTCTCTCTCTTACTGATTTTTTAATCAAGAAAAGACAGTGGAAAAGGAGGAGACAAAAGGAGGTCAGTTTATGCGATTTGGGGATCAGCGGCTGGCAGAGATGAGAGACTGAGAAATTAGCAAACAGTTGCCCAACTAAGAGTAAAGTGACCGCTTATTGCTCCCTATCAATCACCTTTGTCCCATCAGATGCCCTGTTTATGGATCACAAAAAAGAGAGCCAGGGAGGGGACTCCGGCCTGGCTGAGCCTTGCTTTGGTATCTGAGGGTAAAAGTAGAAAAAGAAGCTGACACCTTCTCTAGGTGGTCTTTCAGAGCTTATTCTACTTTTGTTCATTTGACACTTTCTTTTTGAACATTTAATATATCTCAAGTATCAGATCCCCTAAATGTTTCCAGCTTCTGGTCTCAGAAGGTTCCCACCTGGAACCCCTTCATCCTGCTTTGCCAGGAGAAGAGGTGGGGGGCAGTCTCCTTTACCTGCCACACCACAGCCCTCCCCCTCCAGTTAAAGGAGAAATGGCATAGGCAGCTGTGGAGGTCAAGGGGACAGAGTAGCTCTCAGAGCCAGAAGGGAGGAGCAGTGACCTGTCCAGGGTTCAGGATCATGGCACTCTCTCCTCCTCCTTGCTGGAGGGTGTGGAGAGAGAAGGCATCCTTCAGGTGTTAGAGAGGAAACCATTCTGAGGTTCAGAGTGGTTCAGATTCGGAGTGGTTCAGTGGTTCAGAGGTTCAGAGTCTGCCTTTCACTGTCCTGGCTGGCCTCTTTCTGGACCTCTCCTGGGGCCAGTGGGAAGATAGAGGCGGAACTGGGGAGGATCCAGGAGCTGTCCATAAGAGGGACCACCTTGCAGTCTTCTCCATCCTCCCCTTCCCCAGAGAGACAGAGAGTGGAGAGCTTAATGTGGGGACGGGTAAGGGGAGGGAACTGGTTTGGAGCCAGCTGTGTACAGAGTGTGGAGTGTGTGGGAATGACTTGCTTTCTTTCCCATCCACCTGCTGCCAATTAACTCCCCATAGTGGGGGGACCCAGGCAAGCTTCCAAAGGAAAATGTTCTTCCCTATAGAGAGAAGGGATGATGACACCCTTTGTGCCTTGCGTGCTTACCAAGTATTTCAGAGTTTCTCGGTTTAGACTTTCCACTTTTCCCTACACTTCTTTCCAGCCTAGAAGAGGAGTGTTCCCATCTCCTTGGGTACCCAAACCCCGATTCCTCACAGCATTTTACCCCACCGCAAATCCCCACTCCAACCTAGTTCCTTTTCAGCTACTCCTCCAGTGTTGCCATGTCACTCTGCCTGGCTGGCTTTGTTTGTTTTTATTCATTTTTAATTTGAGGGCTCCGGGTCTCAGTTTCAGCACATGGGATCTTTACTTGCAGCATGTGGGATCTTTAGCTGGGGCATGCAAACTCTTAGTTGTGGCATGTGGGATCTAGTTTCCTGATTAGCGGTCAAACTCCCTGCATTGGGAGCACAGAATCTTAGCCACTGGACCACCAGGGAAATTCTACCTGGCTAGCTGGCTTTTACCTGCCCCTCTTTTCCAGCCAGTCCCCTTCCCCAGCCAGCAAAATGAAGAGCTTGGACCTTGGGGCTAAGAGGGTGGAAGTGAGAGCTCAGCTTCTATCGGTGCTGAGAGAGAAGAAACAGACAGCCCAGGAAAGTAGAGTAAGGAAGAGGGATATTTGAGAGGGACTGTGTGTGGGAAGGGTTTCCTTCTACTCCCAAAGAGGATGTTGGCATCTCTTCTCTCACCCACTGGAGGATTATCATGGAATCCCGGTCTTGTGGAGGGCAAGTCAGAGAGCCTGCAGGGCCCTAGAAGCTCTTCTGGTTTGGAGGAAAGAGGCAGGGTATGGAAAGGCAGCCTCTGAAACTGACACACTAGAGAGGACAAAGTAGAAAAACTGCAAATAGCCCTTACCCAGAACTGAGGGAATCCTTTTAGTAAATTATTTGGCAGTCCAGTGGTTAGGACTCCATGATTTCATTGTTGAGGACCCAGGTTCTATCCCTGGTCAAGGAATTAAGATCTTGCAAGCTGTACGGCACAGCCAAAATTAAAATAAATAAATAAATGAAAATAAAAGATAAGGGTGTCCTTTTAAACTCTTAGAAGTCCAGTCCTTGGGGAAACCCTGCCAAACCAAGAGAAAGAGCTGCTAGTGAGAGGTGGGGGACAGGGAAGGCAGATGGTCTCATGACAAAAGCTGCCCCTGTGCCACTGTAAAGTGGGGGAGAAGGCACCCCTCCCCAGAGGTCTGCTAGCTTCCTGCCAGAAGGGGATGGTCTGAGTTCAGAATGCCACTCTCCTCAGGGCCCAAACATTCTCCACTCTCATGTGGACCAAGTCAGAAGCAGTCACAAGGTTGACAGCTTTTTTCTAAGAGGATAGTTTGGGCTCTGTGGGATGGGAGTGGAGCTGCAGGATGCATGGATGTGTCAAGGTGGAAAGCCTTAAGCTGCAGTGACAGCAAAGGAATAAGAGGAGGGAGGCAGGCGAAGGTAGCGTTGGGGGCCTGGGAGAAGCAAGGGAGCCAGGTACATAAGAGACTGCTGAGAAACAGGGTCTGTAGCTGGCTTCAATGTGTGTGGCTGAGGGGAGTTTGGAGGTCAAGTGTGAGAAGTCTGGGTTCTCCCTCCTTCCTGCTTTGGAAGCTTTGGCTACACATATTTGGCAGCTGTTTTGTATAAACATTATTCCCCAGTGGTGTCGCTTGGGCAGGCACTAAAGGGAGCAAAATGGAGGGGTTTGTGGGTGGGTTATGGGGAAGGAGGAAGCTGAAGGCAGTCATGACCTTAGAGGGATGTGATCTGGGTCTCCTCCAGCTCCACTCTCCTCTTCAGAACAGGAGTTCTGGTCTCCTTGTTTAGACTATGCTCCAGACACCCAGGATTCTGTCATTCTTTGCCCAGAGAGCTGCAGGTTTGCTTCCAGAGTCTGAGGGGACTGCTCTTCCAGATTCATCCCTCTGAGGACTGAGTCTGACACTTAAAGGGTGACCAAAGAATGGGGATTGGGAAATATGGATGGAGCTTGGATTCATGGATGGAGATCTGAGGCTCCCTGTGGTATGGGATGGAGGGCTGAAAATAGGGCTGGCAGGACACTGCCTTGTTCTGGTTGTAAATGTTAGTGGCGATCTGTCCACAGGGCAGGACAGGGATGAGGGCTGTGTGTGGAGAGGCTCAGCTGTTGGAGTCAGAGGTGGGTAGCATTTACTTTTGGCTTCTCACTAGGGAAGGGGGGTTGAAAAAGGCTAACTCCAAACACTGGACATAATTATCTATAATGTGGTTCCATAGGTTAGAGCAAGACATCATGTTTTTAAAGTAATTAATTTATGTTTGGTTGTGCTGGATCTTGGTTTCTGAGCCTAGGCATTCTCTAGTTCAGATGAGAGGGGGGTTACTCTCTAGCTGTGGTCTGTGGGCTTCTCACTTCAGTGGCTTCTCTTGTTGCAGAGTGGGGGCTCCAGGGCCTGCGGGCTTCAATGGTTGTGGCTCTTGGTCTCTAGAGCCTGGGCTCAGCATTTGTGACCCATGGGCTTAGTTGCTCCTCGGCAGGTGGCATCTTCCTGGATCAGGGCTAGAATCGTGTCCTCTGCATTGGCGGGCAGATTCTTAACCACTGGACCACCAGGGAAGTCTAATCATACTGCTTTTAATAAACATTTTAAAAAAAAGAATTTTAGTTTTAGATTTATAGGAAAAAAAAGATAGAGAGGATTCCTATATACCTCACTTTCAATCCCTACCCCTTTAACCTCTTACTTAGTATGGTTGCTGCTAAGTCACTTCAGTCGTGTNCAGCGTTTCTCATGATGTACTCTGCATATAAATTAAATAAGCAGGGTGACAATATCCAGCCTTGACGTACTCCTTTTCCTATTTGGAACCAGTCTCTTGTTCCATGTCCAGTTCTAACTGTTGCTTCCTGACCTGCATATAGGTTTCTCAAGAGGCAGGTCAGGTGGTGGTGGTTTTAAATTTTTTACTGTTATAATCAGTGTTTCATTGAATGTTCTTATACTTAACCTCTCTGCATATCTGGCACTGTTTCCCTAGAATAGATACACAGAAATGGAGTTGCTGGTTTGAAGAGTGCACATGTGTTAAATTATAATAGATCCTGCAAATTGCCGTCAGAAGATGATTCTCTCAGTTTACACCTGCTCCCCAGTGCTTGAGAGTATTTCTCCACACCTTTTCCAGTGTTGAATCTTTTAACATTTTTTTTCCCAGAGAGACAAAAAATTACAACATATTGTAAGATATATTTCGACGATTGTGATGATGAGTGTATTTTTTGAAATGCTTATTGGCTCTTTGTATATATTCTGTGAATTATGAATTTCATTTGCCCAGTTTTCTATCATTAGTTTGTTTTCTTTATTTTTTAAGTAACAATTTTGTGTGTGTATGTAAGTGGTAAGTTGCTTTAGTCATATTTGATTCTTTACAACCCCATGAACTGTAGCCCGCCAGGCTCCTCAGTCCATGGGATTTCACAGGCAAGAGTACTAGAGTGGGTTGCCATTTCCTTCTCCAGGGAACCTTCCTGACCCCGGGTTCAAACCTGCATCTCCTGCTTGGCAGGCAAATTCTTTACCACTGAGAAACCCAGGAAGCCCATAAATCACATACCATACATTTTATGCATTTAAAATGTACAGTTCACTGAATTTTAGTATATTTAGAATTGTGCAACCATTTACAATCAACTTAGACCATTTTCATCACCCCAAGAAGAATTCTTACTTACTGATTTTTGTGTCTTTTAATATGTTGTATCTTCTAATTGTTGTCTGTTATTTATGTTTTAAATTTTCTTTCTATCAGTTTTTAAACTTGTTTTCTTAGTGTGCAGAATTTTATTTCTATTTTTTGCGGGGAGTGCACTGCCACGTGGCTTGCAGGATTAGTTTCCCAAACAGGAGTTAAACCCAGGCCCTTGGCAGTGAAAGTGGAGAGTCCCAACCACTGGACCACCAGGGAGTTCCCTAGAATTTTGAAAATGTATTTGTTTTCAGATTTAATTGGTTTTTTGCCTCTATATGACTTTTGTCTTTCATAAGGGCTTCCCTACTCCAAGGATCAAAATATAATCCTTAATTTCTGCCAACACTTGTTTAACCCATTTAGAATTTATTCTGATATGAGGAAGCGATCCAAATTTATTTATTTTTTTAGATAGACAATTGGCCTAACTGCCTTAATTGAATAAGCCATTCTTCTTTATATCTTAAATTCTCTGATAGATGAGGGTCTATCTCTTGACATTCTAGTATATTTCATTAACATGTTTGTCTTTTCTTGGACTGTTGCTTTACTATTTTAATTACTGTACCTTTGAAGCATTTTTGATGCTTGTTAGGCAAGTGTTCCCTTAGTTGTTTTATTTTTCAAAAATGTCTTGGCTGTTTTCAGGCATTTTTCTTTTCCAGTCAGATTTTAGAATCAAGTTAAATTCTTAAAAAAGCCTATAGCATTTTGATTGGAATTTCCTCGACTTTGTGGATTTGGGGAATTTGTAGGTTAATTTTGGAGAGATCACTCCTGTTGTAGTTTGAAGAATGAGTTGGAGGAAGGTAAGACAGAAGGCAGCGAGACAGTTTAGTGTGGCTTTTTTTTTTTTCCTGTAAAGGACCAGATAGTAAATACTTTCAGCTTAGCTGGCTGTATGGTCTCTGTTACCACTGTTCTGCCATTGTTGCTCAGAAGCACATACTGGTGACATATAAATAAATGGATGAGGGTGTGCCCTGACATAACTTTATTTACCAAAAAAAGGTGATGAACCAGATTTAGCTTGCGAGCTGTCATTTTCCAGCCCATGATTTCTGCTGTTGCAGTGATTTAGGTAAAAGATGATACTGGCTTAAACTTGAGAAGTGGCAGCAGAAAAAAAAAAAAGGATGAATTCAGGAACAATTTAGGAAGTGGTACTGGCAGGTTTTGGTGATTAATTGAATGAAGGGTGTGCAAGAGAGGAAGAAGTCAAGGCTAGTGTCTCAGTTTCTGATTCAGATATCAGATGGCTGATGGGATCTCAGGGAGACAGTGGGAGAAGAGCAGGACCATTGTCAGGGTTTGGTTGCAGGTAAGGGTGGAGGTGCCTTATTTGATTCTGGCCTCTTCATAGAAGGTGCCTGTGTGGGTTTTCCAAGAGTAGACACTCAGTACGCAGTTGAACATCAATGTTGGAGATGCAGAAGGAGGGGTGGATGCTGGAGTGGCAGTTTAGGAGTTGTCAGCCACAGGTGATAATGGAGGCTATGGGCATGGATGAGATTTACCCAGAAAGAGCATGCAGAGGGAACAAAGAAGTGACCCAAGCCATATTTCTAAGGAACTAGTCACATTTCAGGAACATAGAGAGGAAAATAATTCTTCATAGGAACCTGCAAAGAAGGGACCAGTGAGCAAAGAAGGAAAGCAAGAGGGTATGATATTAAGAAAAGCCCAGGGGGACTTCCTTGATGGTCCAGTGGTTAAGATTCTGAGCTTCCATTCCAGGGGGCACAGGTTCGATCCCTAGTCGGGGAACTGAGATCCCTCATGCTGTGCAGTGTGGCCAAGAAAATATATATAAAAAAAGAAAAGCCCAGGGAGGGGAGGGCTGAAGGATGAGGAGGTGTTTCCTGGTGTGAGATGCTGCTGAGAGGTCAGTGAGATCAGAACTGAGAAGTATCTATGGGGTTTGACAACAAGTTTGTTGATGAGCTTAATGAGAGATTCACACGGTGGTGGTAAGGACAGAAGTGATTGGAGTGGGTCACATTGAGAACGGAAGCTGGGGAGGTAAAGAGTAGAGAACCCTTATAACTGAAGAGAGCATGGTGGTTAATTGGAAGTATATGGTGTGCGGGAGGTTCTTGTAAAAGTAGAAGTATCTTGAGATATGTAAACCGATGGGAAAGGCAAGAGAGGGTGGAGGCTGAAGTACCAGTAAGCGAGAAACAAATATCTTTGAAAGACCTCCCTAACTTACAAAGTGCAGTGCAAAATTAGTAATTTATTCTCCCCTCGGAGTCAAGAGGCTCTTTGGTCCAGTGCTGTCTGTGCATGTAGAGGGCACTTAGGAGCAGTTGAGGGCATTGAATATGAAGAAGAGAGAGGGGATTAGAGAGCAGCTGCAGGGTGCCTCTGGGCTGGCCAGGTGTGCTCTGGGCCTTGTAGATGGGCTCCAGCCTTGGGGGCTGGTGGTAGGTTAGAGCTTCTGTGTTGATAGATATATTAGGACTGGGATAGGTTATAAGTCCTGCTGTGAAAAACAGTTCACCATGTGGAAAGTATTTTTAGGTCTCTGAAGTAGCAGGGCTCTTTTGATGCTGTTAGCAGAAATTTACCAAACAGAATTCTCAACTTGGAGACCATAGATTTATAGTAACTGATGGCATCCCTTAAACGTACAGTTTTGGGGGTTTCTTCTTGTAGTTTGGGGTCAGTTTCCAGTGGGAATGTCCAGCTCCCCCTTCAGGATGGTATCCAGCAAGGTTGAGTTCACTGCCAAGCTCTTGCTATGGGGACATCAGTTATAAATAAACAAACACTCGCCTGGAACGTTACAGTCATCCTGCCCAGGCAGGCTCCCAACTTTCTGGCCACTGTCAGACACCAACTATGGCTTCACAGCATGACCCGCTGAGAGTGGCACTAAACAGTAATTTGTGTGTTTAAGTCTTCTGTGTGTTTTGCTTCTCTTTATCCAAGAATACTGGTTAAAAAATGTCTGAACGGAGAGCAGCCTGTTCACGTGATGGAGAAATTATACATGGGAGGGATTGCCAAACATGTGAAATTCACCATACTGAGTCACTGAGGGTGACTTAGCTTTCTTTTAAATCTTTGGAAATTTCTCTTCTTCTATGAGGCAGGTGATTAGCCTGACAGTTTCTATCATTGTATTCTGCTTTTTATTTTGATATATTTTGCTACTGATTTTGAGTGTAGAGTTGAAACTATTTTCTGTAGTCTTATTCATATTTGATCAGCATGCTATAATTATTTTTTTTTAAATATGACAACTTAAAAGCTATCAGTAAAGTTTGGTTTAATTCAGGTCAGATTATTTCTTTTGAACTACATCTCCGATCTTATAATGGTGATAAGTAGGTTTTGCTAATAGAAAATTGTGTTAAGGTAAAAGTTTTTTAGAATGCTAGTTACTAGAATCTATCAATCGAAAGCAATAAAAACTTCCTGAGGACCTACTATGTGATAGTCCTTGGGCTAAGTTCTGGGGAAATATAAATTTAACCCTGTTTCTATTCTCAGGGAGCTCACTGTTCAGGTGGCATTTTGCAAAATATGCCTTGTAGTTATGTTAAATGAGATTCCTTGGTCAAATAAGTTGGAAAAGTATTGCTTGCCTCACCTCCAGTGATCTTAGAGATTTTCATTGTATACAAATTAAACTAATGGGTAAGAGGAGTCCTACAGTAAAGAAAGCTCTTTACTGAAAGAACCCTTTTCTTTAAAGCTAGCTCTTTGTATATGTTTATTTCAGAGTTTCTCAAACTCATATCACACAGAAGCTCTGTATGTGTGTGCATGTATAAAATTTCTTAACATCTTGAGGACCCTTCGGAGCAACATCTCCCAGTAGAACTTTCTACAATGATAAAACTATTCTACCAAGTACAGTCAAATAAATAAATAAAAATACTAAAAAAAAATGTTCTGTATCTGCACTGTCCAGTACAGTAGCCACTAGCCCCATGTGGCTGATGAGTACCTGAAATGAGGCTAGTATGACTAAGGAATTGCATCTGTAATGTTATTTAACTAATTTAAACAGCCAAGTGTGGCTGGCTGGTGGCTTCCCTAGTGGACAGTGCAGCTTTGGAAGCTACTTTGGGAAATATTGCTCTGAGGGTGTGTTTTTACTTATTCATTCTGCAGACATTGTAGAATGAAGACACATTGACTGTCTTCAAGGAGCTTCTCGTTTGGTGGGGCAGCAGGTGTCCACGGCGTCATGACGGGCCAAAGGGGATTGCTTAGAGCACTGAAGGGAGGATTTCAGTTTTGGGTGATGTCCCAGAGGCAGCCTAGAGAATGAGTGTGTATAACGAAATTCACTACCAATTTCAAAGTGTAAATGCTACCTGTTCATTGAGGGAACAGTTTGTATGTCTCCATTCTTGTCCAAATAAAATCACTCTTGGTAGGAATTATAGCAGTATCATGACCTCATGTATTGCCATTCTTCTGCCCACCAGCAATCAGACCTTGTACTATGTGGTGAACAGTGAGTGGCAGGCGGGCATGAAACCCGGCCCCTTTGAGTCCCCCAAATGATCCCCCCAGTTATGCTGGTGCTGTCAGTCACAGTGAGTTTGACAGAAGCAGGGATGGGCACAGTGCCTGCTGTTACTGCCTGTCTTTGGGGCTTGTGGAAGGCCTCTTGAAGGGGTTGAGATTTTCAGATAGCTGCAGCAACTTTAAGTGTCAATGTTTGTTCCTCTCGATTGCACACACCAGTTGTCTGAACTTTATCTTTCTTCTTTCCCTCCAGATGGTGTCCTNGCTGGCCAGGTGTGCTCTGGGCCTTGTAGATGGGCTCCAGCCTTGGGGGCTGGTGGTAGGTTAGAGCTTCTGTGTTGATAGATATATTAGGACTGGGATAGGTTATAAGTCCTGCTGTGAAAAACAGTTCACCATGTGGAAAGTATTTTTAGGTCTCTGAAGTAGCAGGGCTCTTTTGATGCTGTTAGCAGAAATTTACCAAACAGAATTCTCAACTTGGAGACCATAGATTTATAGTAACTGATGGCATCCCTTAAACGTACAGTTTTGGGGGTTTCTTCTTGTAGTTTGGGGTCAGTTTCCAGTGGGAATGTCCAGCTCCCCCTTCAGGATGGTATCCAGCAAGGTTGAGTTCACTGCCAAGCTCTTGCTATGGGGACATCAGTTATAAATAAACAAACACTCGCCTGGAACGTTACAGTCATCCTGCCCAGGCAGGCTCCCAACTTTCTGGCCACTGTCAGACACCAACTATGGCTTCACAGCATGACCCGCTGAGAGTGGCACTAAACAGTAATTTGTGTGTTTAAGTCTTCTGTGTGTTTTGCTTCTCTTTATCCAAGAATACTGGTTAAAAAATGTCTGAACGGAGAGCAGCCTGTTCACGTGATGGAGAAATTATACATGGGAGGGATTGCCAAACATGTGAAATTCACCATACTGAGTCACTGAGGGTGACTTAGCTTTCTTTTAAATCTTTGGAAATTTCTCTTCTTCTATGAGGCAGGTGATTAGCCTGACAGTTTCTATCATTGTATTCTGCTTTTTATTTTGATATATTTTGCTACTGATTTTGAGTGTAGAGTTGAAACTATTTTCTGTAGTCTTATTCATATTTGATCAGCATGCTATAATTATTTTTTTTTAAATATGACAACTTAAAAGCTATCAGTAAAGTTTGGTTTAATTCAGGTCAGATTATTTCTTTTGAACTACATCTCCGATCTTATAATGGTGATAAGTAGGTTTTGCTAATAGAAAATTGTGTTAAGGTAAAAGTTTTTTAGAATGCTAGTTACTAGAATCTATCAATCGAAAGCAATAAAAACTTCCTGAGGACCTACTATGTGATAGTCCTTGGGCTAAGTTCTGGGGAAATATAAATTTAACCCTGTTTCTATTCTCAGGGAGCTCACTGTTCAGGTGGCATTTTGCAAAATATGCCTTGTAGTTATGTTAAATGAGATTCCTTGGTCAAATAAGTTGGAAAAGTATTGCTTGCCTCACCTCCAGTGATCTTAGAGATTTTCATTGTATACAAATTAAACTAATGGGTAAGAGGAGTCCTACAGTAAAGAAAGCTCTTTACTGAAAGAACCCTTTTCTTTAAAGCTAGCTCTTTGTATATGTTTATTTCAGAGTTTCTCAAACTCATATCACACAGAAGCTCTGTATGTGTGTGCATGTATAAAATTTCTTAACATCTTGAGGACCCTTCGGAGCAACATCTCCCAGTAGAACTTTCTACAATGATAAAACTATTCTACCAAGTACAGTCAAATAAATAAATAAAAATACTAAAAAAAAATGTTCTGTATCTGCACTGTCCAGTACAGTAGCCACTAGCCCCATGTGGCTGATGAGTACCTGAAATGAGGCTAGTATGACTAAGGAATTGCATCTGTAATGTTATTTAACTAATTTAAACAGCCAAGTGTGGCTGGCTGGTGGCTTCCCTAGTGGACAGTGCAGCTTTGGAAGCTACTTTGGGAAATATTGCTCTGAGGGTGTGTTTTTACTTATTCATTCTGCAGACATTGTAGAATGAAGACACATTGACTGTCTTCAAGGAGCTTCTCGTTTGGTGGGGCAGCAGGTGTCCACGGCGTCATGACGGGCCAAAGGGGATTGCTTAGAGCACTGAAGGGAGGATTTCAGTTTTGGGTGATGTCCCAGAGGCAGCCTAGAGAATGAGTGTGTATAACGAAATTCACTACCAATTTCAAAGTGTAAATGCTACCTGTTCATTGAGGGAACAGTTTGTATGTCTCCATTCTTGTCCAAATAAAATCACTCTTGGTAGGAATTATAGCAGTATCATGACCTCATGTATTGCCATTCTTCTGCCCACCAGCAATCAGACCTTGTACTATGTGGTGAACAGTGAGTGGCAGGCGGGCATGAAACCCGGCCCCTTTGAGTCCCCCAAATGATCCCCCCAGTTATGCTGGTGCTGTCAGTCACAGTGAGTTTGACAGAAGCAGGGATGGGCACAGTGCCTGCTGTTACTGCCTGTCTTTGGGGCTTGTGGAAGGCCTCTTGAAGGGGTTGAGATTTTCAGATAGCTGCAGCAACTTTAAGTGTCAATGTTTGTTCCTCTCGATTGCACACACCAGTTGTCTGAACTTTATCTTTCTTCTTTCCCTCCAGATGGTGTCCTACTCCTCCGTTCTCACAGCTATCAGCAAGGTACGACCACAGCCACTCACAGCCGGGGTTGGGGGCAGGGGGCAGAGATATGGTGGTGACATGTGGGGGCCCACCTCCTTGACTGCTCTGATCATGTGACCTCTGGGCCTGGACCGTGAGCACAGCGTACCTCTGGCTGGCATGGCCGCCTTCCATTAGAGAGTGGGGGATCATGGCAAGTGGGGGCTGGCAACTAGGAACCATTTTCCAACACTGAAAGGATGCCGAGTGTGAATCTTGGGGTTGGAGGAAAGATGAGCAGGGCTCCTGAAGGTGCCAGCTGCCTCAGGTGGGAGACGGGGAGGTGGGGTGACCGGGACACTCCATCGCATCGCCTCTGTTCTCTCCACAGTTCGATGACTTTTCCCGGGACCTGTGTGTCCAGGCATTGCTGGATATCATGGACATGTTTTGTGACCGACTGAGGTAACGGCAGGAGCGAGGGGCTTGCAACCTTCCAGCAATAACTGAGTGTAAAGGAGAAGCTCCTGGCACGCAGGCTCAAACCATCTCTGTGGGTTCCCACACTTGTCCCCACCTTGCTCTTCTGCACCCACCCATCCACATCTTTTTCTACTTACTCTCTTAGGGCTAAAATGCCTCTGCTCTATTTGGAGTAGCTCATTTGAAATCTTATCCAGTGGAAGCCGACAGGGCAGACTTCCCCAGGACTTTGCTAGCTTCCCAAGTCTCTTCCCTAGTAAGGGAGGGCCAGGCACTCTGGGGAACATGGGTGTGGGTCGGATTTCAGCCTTTGGAGCGGAGACAGATTTTGCATCCTTTCCTGGTAGCTGTCACGGCAAAGCGGAGGAGTGCATCGGGCTGTGCCGGGCCCTGCTCAGCGCCCTCCACTGGCTGCTGCGCTGTACTGCGGCCTCTGCAGAGCGGCTCCGGGAGGGGCTAGAGGCCGGCACCCCAGCAGCTGGAGAGAAGCAGCTTGCTATGTGCCTGCAACGCCTGGAGAAGACTCTCAGCAGCACCAAGAACCGGGCCCTGCTCCATATCGCCAAACTGGAGGAGGCCTGTATGTCCCCTGGTTCCTTGAGCCCTACCCGCCATCACTCCCATAGCCGGGTCTTTAATTGAGGGGAGAGGCAGGATGCCATCCCACTTTTTTCCAGGAGGATCTGAAATCATCCCACTTCCTTTTTTTTCTCCCCATAAGCATTGCATACATCCCAGGGACTTGGGCAGGGTGGCACCCGAGCCAATCAACCAACAGGTATTTACTGAGCATTATTGTATGCCCAGCACTGTGCCAGGTGCTGGGGGTGGGGGGTGGGGGGCTACCAAAGGAGCATGTGGCAGGGTCCCTGCCCTCAACGAGCATACCTGCTAGTGGGGAGCAAGGCTAGTATCTAGTATACATGGAAAAAATGAGCGGACAAGACAAGCACACCATCCATCCTTGTGTTTGTCTCCATGTGTTCGTACTCATCCTCTGAAAGCAAATGACGTTTGTGTTTGAGTGTTGCCTAAAAGATCCCTTTAAATGGAATACCAGTCTGCTGTTGGGCCTGTTGTGCCATTTGCTTCTCAACTCAAGTGCAGATATTAAATCCTGGAACCCTCCAGAGCCCGGGGATCAGACAGATGACTTGATGGGAGGGAAGACAGATATTTCTGGACATGGAGCCCAGAGACCACAGTCTTGCTGACGAGGCTTGGGATCACGGAAGGAACTCTTGTTCTTTGTAATGAGAGTGCTGGAATGGGTTACACGCAGATAGATCTTTAGGACGTGGTTGAAGAACTAGTTCTAGGATTCGTGTATTTATCGCTTCTGAAAATATTGTTTATTGCCTGTGAGAAGTCCAGAAAGATGATCACTATGAAAAAATGGGCTCTGTGGACGGTTTCTTATCTATCTTGAGCACTTGCTGAATGTTTATTGGCTGAAAAATGAATGAATTTTTGACTTAATTTTATTGGCTCTCAGGTCTTATCTTTTTCTTCTTTTTTCCCCCTGCTATGCTACATGGAGGTTAATGGGCTAGTTGGTGCCATTATTCATCATTTGACCCTCTGGAAGTGTTAACTAGGATAAATGACTTACAATTAAGTGCTAAACTATTCAATGTAGACCATGAGTTCAGGTATTTAGGAGTAGGAGATCAGTGGGTTGGACTGTTGGGTAAGTTGTTAAAGGAGCTGGGGCTTGAACAGTGACTTAAAGGACAGAGAGAGTGTGAGAGGCAGAGGTGAGTGGAGGGGCTTTTCGGAGGGGCCCAGCGAGAGCAAAGGCCCAGACAGGGAGTGGCTGAACACAGAGGCTCTTTAGGCATCCAGCTTGACTGGGGCGGAGAGCAGTAGCCACTTGCAAGGCTGGCCCACTCTTGCAGTGACTCGGGGCCCGCTTCCTGTTCAGGCCACTGGACTGCAAGCCCACTGGGCCTCTCTCTCTCGCTGCCTGTGTTCTGTTGTGCCTAGTCTGAAGTCAGCTGTGGGCGACCCCTAGAAGCCGAGCCTCTGGGGATTGTTTCCAGTAATTTCATCATTAGTGTCATCCCCACTCCTGGAAGCAGTGCATGCTGCCCTCAGGTCCCCAGCCTCCATGCTGTCCTTAAGGGAAACCTCCCCACGTGCTTCTGTGGGCCCTGGGGTTTGGGGCCAGTCTCTCCCTCTCCTCAGGTTCCCATCCTCCTCCACATTTCCTTCTCTCTGCCAGCCTCCTGGACAGCCATCGAGCATTGTCTCTTGAAGCTTGGAGAGATCCTGGCCAATCTCAGCAACCCCCAGCTCCGGAGCCAGGCTGAGCAGTGTGGCACACTCATTAGGAGGTACCCGCGCTGGGGGTGACCCTAGGGAAGGGAGGGAGGGAGGGCCGAGGGGGTGGGAGGGTAGACGTGGCCCCGGGCCGCCCCACCTCTGCGCTCACCGCCTCGGTCCCTGCACTCTGTCCCCTCAGCATCCCCACCATGCTCTCCATGCACTCTGAGCAGCTGCACAAGACTGGCTTCCCCACAGTCCACGCGGTGGTCCTGCTCGAGGGTACCATGAACTTGACCGGCGAGACACAGCCCCTGGTGGAGCAGCTGATGATGGTGAAACGCATGCAGGTGGGAGGCTGGGGTGGGTTCTCTGTCCCCACAGCAGGGCGGGCAGGAGGGAGGAGTCTTCTGGTCTTTCCTGGGAGATACAGGGTTTCTCCTGCTTTGTGGCGGATCATGGGTCCTGTCGTGGTAGTTCTGTCTGGTGGAATGGCTCTGCCGCCTCACCTGCCATCCCAGGTTCTTGCCCAAGAGTCAGGGAGGTGTCTATGCTGCCTGGCTCTGACCTGCCGATCCCCAAGGGTCGGGAGACTAGAGTTGGATGGGCACCCTCTTTCTCACCCTTGGGTCTTCCCACAGCATATCCCCACCCCGCTCTTTGTTCTGGAGATCTGGAAAGCATGCTTCGTGGGGCTCATTGAGTCTCCTGAGGGCACAGGGGAGCTCAAGTGGACAGCTTTCACCTTCCTCAAGGTACCTGGGCTATGGGAGCCACAGAGAGCCACTGTTGGGATGGTTCTCAGGAGGGGCGGCAACCCCCTGGACCTTTGCCCCAGGTTTCTCCCCTCCTGCTTCATGCCTAGCTTGCCAGGTCCCCCATTATCCAAAAGCCCCAAGGCTCTTCTGCCCACTTGGCAGGCCTCTTCTGTGTCTTGGCACACAGGTGCCATGAGGGCAGTCCTCAGCCAGGTTGGCGTGGGGTAGCTCTGGAAGCCCACTCTCACAAAGGGTACTTCCTCACTGAGCCGTGGAAGCGAGGCTGCCAGGCTCTGAGGCTGAGCACTGGCATGTCTGATGTGGCTCTTAGAATGCTGTCACTCCCAGGCCAGGAGCGGCCCTGTCTCCACCCAGAGCAGGGGGCCTGAGGAAGTGTGCCTTTCGTTCTGGGTGAGAGAGAGAGGAGACTGAGCTTCCGGCTTTTCTCCCGCCTCACCTTCCAGATTCCACAGGTTTTGGTGAAGTTGAAGAAATACTCCCATGGGGACAAGGTGAGTTAAAGAAATGAGATGGTGGAACTTCCCTGGTTGTCCAGCAGCTAAGATTCCACACTTCCAATGCAGGGGGCCCGGGTTCAGTCCCCGGTCAGGGAAATAGATCCCATATACCGTAACTAAGAGTTTGCGTACACAACTAAAGATCCCATGTGCTGCATGTAAGACCTGGCGCAGTCAAATAAGAAAAGAAAAGAAATGGAGAGTGGGCATGGGAACAGGTGAATCTTTGGTTCTGCACTGGAGAAAAGGGCCAGGGAAGGGTCGAGTGGCCCTTGGGCAGCAGTGTGTTCTTGTGAGGAGGCGGGCTGGAGGCAGGCTGGAGGCGGGACCAACCCTGAGCTTCTGTGCATCCACGCACAGAAGGCAGCCAGGCCGCTCTGCAGGCAAGGGTGCCCGAGATGCTCAGGGCCGGAGTCCCGCCCCATACTATTCCCGTTCAATCGCTGGAAGCCAGTGGTGGGCACAGCCGACTTATTGGCTACTGTACCCAGCAGTGTGTCCTTGTGAGCCTACACTGCTGTAGGCCGTGGGTGGAGCGGAGGGCCTGTAAGCCAGATGGCAATTTCTGGCTTTACTTTACTCTGGCAGGACTTTACTGAGGATGTCAATACAGCTTTCGAGTTCCTGCTAAAGCTCACACCATTGCTGGACAAAGCCGACCAGCGCTGCAAGTACGAGGCCCCCTGCTCACCTGGCTTTACTGGAAGGAGTTCTGGCTCCCCCCTGCCCTTTGTGCCTGTCAGTGCCAGGGGACCGTCTGCTTGTTCGATCCCCTTGGCAGGGGCAGGAGGCAGCCACTCCATGGTTGCTGAATACCCAAGCCCCTCTGCCTTCCCTCAGGCACTCACAGTGTTCTTCCTCCTAAATAAAGGAGGATGTCGGGCAGGGCCTCATTTCCCTCCCCCACCACCCAGTAATCCCTACAACATGCCCTGGGGATGTCGTATCCCATCCCCCATAGTCTTTTTCCCTCACAGCTGTGACTGTACAAATTTCCTACTGCAAGAATGTAGCAAGCAGGGGCTTCTGTCTGAGGCCAGTATGAACAACCTCATGGCCAAGCGGTAAGTGGGAACTCCCTGGGCTGGCCCAAGGGCCCCTTGACCACCCGCCTCGTGTCCAGCCTGGGCCACTGGGTGCCTTTTCTCTCCTGTCTAAAGTTTGAGTGTGAGTGACAGGAACCATGCCAAGGGTTGCTAGGGACAAGAGACCCTGATTTCTGCAGACCAGGGTTTTGCACTCTTAGGGTTTTAACTCTCATCCTCCTTTGCTTCTGGACTGGACCAGGGTATGTGTCAGGAATTCATCTCTGTTCCTCTTACCTTCTCTGGACCAACTGGTCCTGGCTACAGCAAAGCAGATCGGGAGCACGCCCCTCAGCTGAAGTCAGATGAAAATGCCAACATCCAGCCCAACCCCGGGCTGATTCTCCGCGCAGAGCCCACAGTCACCAACATCCTGAAAGTGAGCTCGCCCATCCCTGGCCACCAGGGTCAGCCCTTCCCTCTTTCCAGGTTCCCTCTACTGCCAGATGAGTAAACAGGCCCCAGACCTCTCTCTCTTCTATTTTCTTTGGAAGCTGAGAAAGGAGGAAGGTGAGGGAAGTGTCCTGCAAACGAGTGTGTGTTGAGCATCGCCAGTCAGCCTGGCGCTGTGGTGGGTGCTTTGCTTGCTTATGTGGAAACAGTGCCGAGTCTCCCAGCAGAGAGACCCCAGTCTGGCTCACACTGACCCCACTGCCCTCACCCCAGTCTAATTGAGAAGGGTGGATCCGAGAGCAGGGGATTCAAGGAACAGATTTCCAGCTTGGAGTCAGTTGTGGGATAAATTGTAGGTCGTGGTCTCCCATAGAATGGAGACAGGCAGAGAAAGAAACTACAGCTAGGCTGTATCTGGGAAGTTCAGTGTTCTCCAGGACTGGTGTCTGTCTCATCCCCAGACGATGGATGCAGACCATTCCAAGTCCCCAGAGGGGCTGCTGGGCGTCCTGGGCCACATGCTGTCTGGGAAGAGCCTGGACTTGCTGCTGGCTGCTGCCGCTGCCACTGGGAAACTGAAGTCTTTCGCCCGGAAATTCATCAAGTAAGGAAGGTCGAGCCCCTGATCAGGGTCTGGGAGGCATGTCCGAAGGAGGAGAGAGGAGAAGAAGGGCAAGGTCTACCCAGAGATGCCAGGGCAGAGCATCCTAGCCGGAGACTGGGGAAGGGCTGGTTTTCTGAAGTGGAGAGTGTTTTGCTTTTCAGCCAAGGCTGGTGCGGAGGAGGTGTTTGGTGAGGCGTCGAGGTGTTGAGCAGTGATGGGGAGAGATTGCTCTCATACCCACTTATTAATAAGGGGCTCTCACATTCTGCTGACCTTTTGGATTGACCTGGAATTTGATGTATAGAACATGGCTCCATTCAGCAAGCAGTTCTCTAGGGCTTGGAGTCTTTTAAAAATAGAGTTCTTGTCTCTAGCAGTGGTGTTCCTTTTAAGTTGAACCCACAATTCAGACTCCAGTGATCGCCTCTGAGTGGGCAGAGCCCCCGACCCCAGCCGCTGCTCAGCCCTCACCCCGGTTGATGCCACCTGTCTCCATTCCTTCCACAGTTTGAACGAATTCACAACACACCGCAGCGAAGAGAGCAGTAAGTTACTTAGCTCTGTACTCTGCAGACCCAGGGGCGCTGAAGGAGGGGTGTGGGGAGAGAGAACAGGGGAGGAAGAGGAAGCCTTGCTCATCCTGGGGAGGCTGTGTGCTCCCCTGGGGATGACTGACTGGAGCTTTTGGGGAGCCTCAGAAGAGGGTCATGCTGGGAAAAGCATTCTTCCCAGACCACCGTCTGTCTCTCTCCATCTCCTGATGATTTGGTTAGGTGTTGTGGGGGAAGGAGGGTTTAGGAGTCTTTGGTTCCAAGGAAGGGATGATGTTCCAATTGAAACTCAAGAAAAGGATTCCGAGCCTCAGAGCTTTGAAGGAGCCACTCGTTCCCTGACCTTCCTTGAGGTGGTTCCTGAGCCCTTGGCGACATAGCCGAGGCCTTCGGGCCCGTGCCTGAGGCCACGGGGTCAGCCTTCTCATCCTTCACAGCCAAGGCGGCCTCGGTTCGAGCCTTGCTGTTTGACATCTCCTTCCTCATGCTGTGCCACGTGGCCCAGACCTATGGCTCAGAGGTGAGTGAGGGGGAGCGGTCAGGGTTGGGGCACCACATGGATACAAAGGAGACATGAGCAACCAGTAACTTCCCAGCTCACCCCTGCCTGCCGTCTGTGTCCCAGGCCAGTTAGTTCTCCTGGCTGCAGAAAAGCAGGTGCCAGCGCCCCAGTCAGTAGATGCTCCCTTGTCGTGTCCTGAGTGCCACACGCACCACCAGGTGGCAGCAGAGCCCCTGTCTTTCTCCCTTAGACCAGTTAGTCCCCAGTTCTTCAGGCTGGGGAAGGGGGAAACCAGTGGGCAGGACACGTGGTCCAGGCTGCTGCGCCCCTACCCCTCCTTTCTCAGGTGATCCTGTCCGAGTCGAACACAGGAGGGGAGGTGTTCTTCTTTGAGACCTGGATGCAGACATGCATGCCCGAGGAGGGCAAAATCCTGAACCCCGATCACCCTTGCTTCCGGCCTGACTCCACCAAGGTGGAGTCCCTGGTGGCTCTGCTCAACAACTCCTCGGAGATAAAGCTCGTGTCAGTGGCTGGGCTGCTCCCGGGGTGGTGGTGGGGGCAGGCTTGGACCCTCTCCCTCAGCCCAGCCCACGCCCGCCCACCCCTGTGGTGATGTTTTCTCCCGCCCCCACCCCTGTGTAGGCAGATGAAGTGGCACGAAGCCTGTCTCAACATTTCAGCGGCCATCCTGGAAATCCTCAACGCCTGGGAGAATGGGGTGCTAGCCTTCGAGTCCATCCAGGTAGCCCCCCTTTTCAGTAGCCTTCCCTCTTCCCTAAGGCACAGCCAGTCTTTAATAGTTTGCTACGTTTCATAAAAACAAAATGACCCTTCCTCCAGGAGCCTGTGTGTGGGCATTGGCCTCCCCTGTAGTCATAGTCTTAGCTATCCCCTCTCACCAAGTGACTTTAGGGAAATCAAACTTGTGGTGAAAAGAGGTGTGGACGTGGCTCCAGACCCCACTGCTCTGCTGAGTTGCTCACGGAGGCCGGGGCGAGTGATGGCCAGGGAGGGGGCGAGAGGTCCCAGTCACTCCTCTTCCCTCGCCCAGAAAATCACCGATAATATCAAGGGGAAGGTATGCAGTCTGGCAGTGTGCGCTGTGGCTTGGCTCGTGGCCCACGTGCGGATGCTGGGACTGGACGAGCGTGAGAAGTCGCTGCAGATGATCCGCCAGCTGGCAGGGCCGCTGTACAGCGAGAACACCCTGCAGTTCTACAATGAGAGGTCAGTGACCCGTCCCTCCCTTCTTGAACTCCGCAGGTCTGCTGTGAGAAGTCAGCCCCTCCAGTAGCCACCCTTCCTCCTCTTCTCTCTCCCGCTTTTGAAAAATCATTTATTTATTTATTTAGGCTACACTAAATAAATCGGGTCTTCATCGCGGTGCACGGGCTTTCTCTAGCGGCATCGAGCAGGCGCCACTCTCTAGTTGTGGTGTGTGGGCTTCTCGCGGCAGTAGCTTCTCTTGTTGTGGCACACGCAGGCTTAGTTGCTCACGACATGGGGAATCGTCCCACACTAGGGATCAGACCCGTGTCCCCTGTGCTGGCAGGTGGGTTCTTAACCACTGCACCACCAGGGAAGCTCCCCACCTTCTCATACCTCCCCAGACATGCCACTTGCCTGCTCACTCACGTTCTCAATCACATCTTCACTCACTGACTCAGCAGTGCTTGTGTGTGTCTTCGTGCCTGGCGTGTTTATAATCCAGCATCTGCTGTGTGTGTGCCGAACTCCAGACCCCAAGTGGCCAGGATTCCTGCCCTCAGAGAGCTTGAGTCCCAGCGGCTCGCTGGTGGGAACAGTGCTTGTCTCAGCTCTGTCCCTCTCTAGGAGCTGTAGAGCCCCTCTATGTTTACAGGCTGTGGGCCTGTCCACTCCCTCCCTACCCTGCCCCCACTCCTCTCTTCTGTGACTTTTCCCTGGACTTTTCAGAGACTTGGAAGACCTCCCTAGCAACTTCAGCTATGTTGAGTTCAGGGGGGGTGGGTTTATTTACCCATCCAGTAAGCTTTTTTAAAACATTGTGGTAAAAAAAATACATGATCGAAAGTTTACCACCTTAACTATTTTAAGACAACAGCTCGTGTTTATTTTTTTCTGACTCTGCTGAGCCTTTGTTGCTGCACATGGGCTTTCTCTAGTTGTGGTGAGCTGGGACTACTTTTCACTGCAGTACACGGGCTTCTCATCATGGTGGCCGCTTGTTGCGGAGTGCGGGCTATATAGGGCACTTGGGCTCAGCAGTTGTGACTCTCAGGCCCTAGAGTCTGGAGGCTTCAGTAGCTGTGGCGCACAGGCTTTCTTACTCTGAGACATGTGGAATCTCCCCAGCCCAGGGATCAAACCTGTGTCCCCTGTACTGGTGCACGGATTCTCCACTGTACCACCAGGTCCAGCAGTAGGGTTCAGTAGTGTGTTACGTATATCCACATTGTTGTGAAACATCTCTAGAATGTTTCCATCTTGTAGCTCTGAACCTGGACCAACAACACCCGTTCCTGTCCTTACCTCATCCCCTGGACCCATTAAACACCACTCCTTGCTGTCCTTCCCCAAGCACCTGGCAACCACCATCCTAGCTTCTGTTTCTGTGAATTTGACTACTTTAGATCCCCCATATAAGTGAAATCACATCACGTTCATCTTTTGGTGGCGGACGTATCTCACTTTGTGTGATGTTCCTCAGAGTTCAACCACATCATCACATGTGTCAGGACTTCCTTGCTTTTTTAAGGCTGGATGATATTCCATTGTATGTATATGTTATATTTTGCTTATCTTTTCCTCAGCTGATGGACACATGGGTTTCTTGCACTTCTTGGCTGTTGTGACTAGTGTTGCTATGAATGTGGGCTTGCACCAAACCTTAAGTTATGAGTGATGACCCACAAGGTAGCCATCAGAATGTCTTTTAAGGGAAAACATGGAAACACAGCTGACATGCGGTCGGGAGGGTCTTTTTCCCCTGCCTCCTTCTCTGTTCCTCCCCTCCTTCCTCCTCCTCCTCCCACAAATCAGGGACTGTTTTCTTTGATACATTTGATTCTGAGCACCCTAACTGCTGTCTGGGAAATCTGTGGCTCCATCCTGCAGGTGGGAAAAGTGACTGTGAAAGTCGTGGTGACTTTCCCAGAGCCACGCAGTGCTCCCTGAACGGTTAGCTCTCAGGCCCAGGCCTGCATTCACCATCAGAGACTCCTGTCATGAGGAAATTCCTGGATGTACTTACATTTGCCCAGCTACCAAGGGCCGGGAAGAGTCTTGTGGGGCAGCCCTTGGGCCCCTGTCCTGGAAGTAACAGTTTACTTTGGGAGGAAGCCAAGGCTGGGTGGGGAACCCCCCTCGAGCACTCAGCCTAGAGGGAAGTGATTGTATTTATCAATATTGACGCCAGGGGATTGGCAGGGCCGGGCCTGGAGGGTGGGGGAAGTTGGAGGGAGAGACTGAGAGAGAAAAAAAAGTATAAATATATTGCTGAAATGACCTGAGAGGCAAGTGCCCACCGACCCCCCGTAGGCTCGGTGCTGGCACAGGGCTGGTGGGGTCATGTCTGCTCAGGGTTTGCAACTTCCTCTTGTCCCCTCCCTGCCTCAGCACAGAATGGGGCTGATTCCCCAGTTCCTGGTTCCGTAACCCTAATCCTGGGAGGAGTGGGGCCTGGGTGTTTCCCCCCCGACTCCCACCCCCGCTGTTGAACCTGCACCGCTGGCCCTCTCCCCCTCCCCCCAGGGTGGTGATCATGAGCTCCATCCTGGAGCACATGTGTGCAGACGTGCTGCAGCAGACCGCCACGCAGATTAAGTTCCCCTCCACGGGCATGGACACCATGCCCTACTGGAACCTGCTGCCCCCCAAGCGGCCCATCAAGGAGGTGCTGACGGACATATTTGCTAAGGTGCTGGAGAAGGGATGGGTGGACAGCCGCTCCATCCACATCTTTGACACCCTGCTGCACATGGGTGGTGTCTACTGGTTCTGCAACAACCTGATTAAGGTACGGGAGTGCTGGGGGTGGGCCATGGGAGCAGGCATCCTCAGACTGCCAGAGACAGGCCTGATGGGACTGAGCTAGGGCTGGCTGTCTGGCTCCCCAGTCCCCAGCNTGACACCCTGCTGCACATGGGTGGTGTCTACTGGTTCTGCAACAACCTGATTAAGGTACGGGAGTGCTGGGGGTGGGCCATGGGAGCAGGCATCCTCAGACTGCCAGAGACAGGCCTGATGGGACTGAGCTAGGGCTGGCTGTCTGGCTCCCCAGTCCCCAGCCTGGCAAATCCCAGCTCGAGAAGGTTGCTTGGGCTCCAGAGGCCAGTCCTTGCCTGGGGTGCTCCTGGGCTCTGAGGGGAGCTGTGGGATGTCATTGCCCTGTGTTGAGGGTCCTCAGCTCCTGGGTCCCCCTCCCCTGCCGCCCCAGGAGCTGTTGAAGGAGACACGGAAGGAGTACACACTGCGGGCGGTGGAGCTGCTGTACTCCATCTTCTGTCTGGACATGCAGCAGGTGACCCTGGTCCTGCTGGGCCACATCCTGCCAGGCCTGCTCACTGACTCCTCCAAGTGGCACAGCCTCATGGACCCCCCTGGCACCGCTCTCGCCAAGTAGGGTTCCATGCGAGCCTCCAGTCCCCCAGCCCAGTGTTGGGTGCCCCGCCTGGGCCCCACCCCAGAAACTGGACTGCAGGGAAGCCCTGTCGGGTGGGGCCTGGTCAACGGGCACAGAAGCCCCCTTTGATTTTCCCCCATCTCCTGGACCCCTTTGCCAGGCTGGCCGTCTGGTGTGCCCTGAGTTCCTACTCTTCCCACAAGGGACAGGCCTCCTCCCGCCAAAAGAAGAGACATCGGGAAGACATTGAGGTAGGAGGGCACCCCTTCTTCCCTTGCCCACAGACGAGGCGCCTTCCTGGGCACAGGCAGCCAGGCATGGCCCTGACCCTGGGCCACTGTGTTGGGTGACTGTGTGGGAGGGTCTCTCCCTCAGGTGGTGGGAGGGTGGTGAGAGGGAAGGTGCCCCCCAGGAGATACTGCCTGCGGCCTGCGGGGACTTGACTCCCAGCTGAGTTCCAGCCACCTCCCTCACCCTGGGAGACGTCAGGGTGCAGGGGTGGTGACGTGGCTCCTCTGTCCCCCAGGATTACATCAGCCTCTTCCCCTTGGATGACATGCAGCCTTCGAAGCTGATGCGCCTGCTGAGCTCCAACGAGGAAGATGCAAACATCCTTTCGAGTCCCAGTGAGTGTGTGGACAGGGCCAGGCGGCCGCTTCCTTTCTGGGAGCTCACGCCTGCAGAGAGGCGCTCTGCTCTGGCCCCAGCGTCCCTCTGGCTGGCCCAAGGGGGTGTGGTGGGCGTTTGCCCCACTCTGCCCCTCTGGCTGCTCGGTTTCCTGCCCTGGAGACGCTGGAGGTTGCTGTGCTTTCTCCCTCAGGGTTGGCTCTCTCCTACCCAGATCCCAGCCCAGCCCAGGGTACACAGCTGACCCCTCCCCACCCCTCGCCCCAGTGAGGTCACTGCCTCAGGCACAGACTGTGCCCTTGACTCAGCCCTGACCTTCCTTCCCCTGAAATGGGCCCTGAGGCCTGGAGCAGCCTGGGCTGGGGCTGGACTGCTCCCCACTCTTCCTGTCAGGAGAACAGNCTGACCCCTCCCCACCCCTCGCCCCAGTGAGGTCACTGCCTCAGGCACAGACTGTGCCCTTGACTCAGCCCTGACCTTCCTTCCCCTGAAATGGGCCCTGAGGCCTGGAGCAGCCTGGGCTGGGGCTGGACTGCTCCCCACTCTTCCTGTCAGGAGAACAGCCCTCCCCACCTGCTTCCCTAGATGTCCTCATGCCTCCCTGCCAAGAGGTCTCCTGTGGCATTTAGTTTTCCCTGTTTCCAGAGGTTTCTCCTGAGGCTAGGGGTTCTCTGGGGCCTTGAGGGGTTAGAGTTCCAGTGTGCTTAAGAAGAGGAAAGATGAAGGGTCTGCCACTCACAGACCCCTTGGCTAGTTCCTTGGTTAGTGACTCTTGGCTAGTTACTTAGCAGATCTTAGCCCCTGCTTCTTTGTAAAGCAGAGAGGTGTGGATTTATCGGTTTGACCTGTGTACAGGCTGCAGCTTGGTGCCTGGTGGTGCTGACCTAACGTTAGTTCTTCTCTCTTATCTGCTTGTGGAGGTGTCTGTATTTGGGCCCATGTGACTGGACCCAAGGACCTCTCTGGGTGGGCCCTCCACGCCTGAGGGGTGAGAGCTTCCCCTGGGACAGTGGTTTCGATTACAAGAGGCCATTTCCTCTGTGCTCCCTCGTTGGTCCCCACAGCCGACCGGTCCATGAGCAGCTCCCTGTCGGCCTCCCAGCTCCACACAGTCAACATGAGAGATCCACTGAACCGAGTTCTGGGTGAGGCCTCCCACCCCAGTTCCCGAACCTCGTCTCCTCTGCCTCACTCCCTTCCTCACCTCTGGCCCATCTTCCCTGACCGCCCACTCTCCTGTCCCCCAGGCCCCCATCGAGTCCTTCTCTGGCTCGCCCTCCGCTTTCTTAAGTACTTTTTCCTTTTGATGTCCCCATTGTGGGGCCCCCTTGGCACTTCTTTCTCCTCCCGGAATCTGGCCACTCCCCAAGCCCTTCTCACGGGGCTCTCCTCCTTCCCCGCTCTCTCCCAGCCAACCTGTTCCTGCTCACCTCCTCCATCCTGGGCTCGCGGACCGCCGGCCCCCACACGCAGTTCGTGCAGTGGTTCATGGAAGAGTGCGTGGGCTGCCTGGAGCAGGGCGGCCGAGGCAGCATCCTGCAGTTCATGCCCTTCACCACCGTGAGTGTCCCCCGCCCGCGGCCCAGCCGGCCCCCCCAGCTCAGGGCGGGTGAGCAAGCCTCAGGGGAGCTCAGGGGCCAGGGTCAGCAAGCCTCAGGGGACCTCAGGGGCCAGGGTCAGCAAGCCTCAGGGGAGCTCAAAGTGGGTCAGAGTCCAGTGGGAAGGGGCTTGTTCCCCCAGATGTCACGCCCACACCACCCCGCTCAACAGCTGTCTATCTGACAGGTATCGGAACTGGTGAAGGTGTCGGCCATGTCCAGCCCCAAGGTGGTTCTGGCCATCACAGACCTCAGCCTGCCCCTGGGCCGCCAGGTGGCCGCCAAAGCCATCGCTGCCCTCTGAGGGGCTTGACGTGGCCACGGGGGCTGGTGGGAGCGTTCCAGCCCTGTGCGCCTCAGAAGGGAACATGCACAACGATGAGCCATCGTTGCTCACATCCACATGACGTAACCTCCCCTGGTCAGGTTCCAGGTCTCTCCCCCTGCTTCTGACTTCTGACCTCTACGACGGCTCCCAGTTTCTTTCGTAATTCCCCTCTCCACTGTCAGCACCTTGTGTGCATGAGCAGCCTGCTTCCTTAACTCAGAGCAGGCTCTTCAACCCCCCACCTCACCCCCACCCGCCTGCTTGGCCCCCTTCCAAGAGTGGATTTACCTCCAGGGAACTTTATGGGTGTGGGGNGCACCCAGCTTAGCGTCTATACCAAGTGGGTGCCAAGGAATGACCGTACCTCCTCTTCCCTCCCTCGGGCCTCGCCCGCCATTCAACTCCCCACCCGCAACCCCTGGCCAGGCACCAGCTGGACTCAAGAAGGAGGAAGGCCATTTACTGGAGACAAACACTTTATTATCGTGAAGTTTGGCTATAGGGAGAAAGTGGGGGCCGGGGTGGAAAGCGAACAGTTGAGTGTTCCTCTCACACCCTGTCACACAAGCCCCCTCGTCTTTCCTTTCCATGTTCCCAGTCTCACCCAGCAAGGCAGAGACACACGACCCAGCCCGAGAGTCAGAATCCTGACCCCAACCCCGGTGGGGTGGAGCAGGGTCTTGAGCCTCATGGTGTCTATAGCGCATCCAGAAAAACAAGAGGCATCACTGATGCCTGGGCTCCCCACACGAGGAGTCAAATGTGCCTGAAAAAGTCTTGAAGAAGTTTCCCCAGCAAATTCGTGGGACCCCAGGGTCAAGCATCCCAGGCAGCCCAGCTGCCTCTGCTGGGCTTCATGCCCGAATGCAGGGCTGGAGCCAGGGAGCAAGGACCCAGTCGGGGAACACTGCTGTTTAAATATTAAACAGGGCTGTCTCGTCTCCCACCTAGGAGACTTCCCGATGCTTCCAAGGGCCCCGAGGAGGGCACCCTCAGGGTAGGGGTTCACTGCAGTTTTCCCCAGAACCCACCGTGGAGCCAAGCCTGGAGCAGCCACAAGAAGTAATACTTGGTATTTACCAACTCCCTCCCAGTCCCAGCACACAAGACGGGAGTTCTCCCCACATGGAGGTAGAAGGGAGGACCCAGGAGCCTGGGGCTCCTTTCTGTGCTTCCCTGTCTTTTAAATATTAGGTTTAAATAAGCATAAATATTAAATACAGTGATAAATACACAAGAGGGGGAGAGCTGTGCTCAGGGCTCAGCAAGGTAGCGCAGGCCGCGATATGCCAGTCCCAGGAAACGCTGTAGCTGGGAAGCAACCAGGACCCCTCCTGCTCGGCGCTGGAAGGCCGACGTGAAGGTCGGCATGATGCCCTGGGTGGGCTGCTCGGCGGGGGCCACCCCCAGGTCCTCCATCTGTGGGGGAAGATGAGGTCAGCAGTCAGGGCGTGTTGGCACAGGAAGGGAAGGCCGGGGGCTGATGGGCTGTGGAAGATCCAGGGTTCACGGTGGAGCCAGGACAAGAACCAGGTCCAGGGACTTGGCTCTGCCCTAGAGAACTCCAGGGCCCCAGGCTTGCAGCACCACCTTTGGGGACCAGCTCGGTTCTGGCCCTTAAAGCTTGCTGCTCCCAACGAGACTCACCTGCAGCCAGATGTTGATGGCAAAGTCGCTGATGTCCAGCTGTAGTGTGTCCAAGGTGGGAGCCAGCTCTGGGGAGATGCCCGCCAGGGCCTGCAGGAGGCCCTGGTAGAGAAAGAGGCCGCTGTGCAGTTGGTCTAGGCAGCTCGTCTGGGAGGTCGGGTGGGAGAGTCAGAGGATGCCGCCTGGGATGCTCCCCTCAGGGCCCCCACGTGGAGCCTAGAGAACTGGGGAGCCTTCCAGGTCAGCCTACCCTTCCGCCCCCTCATCTCCCTTCTCCCCTTGGGAGACTCACCAGCTGCAGGGACTGGCTGGAGCAGCTGCTTAGAGGAGCCTGGGGGATGCCCAGAGAGTGCCCGAGCAGCACGAGCTCCTCCGGGTGGCACAGCTTGTGGGCGGCACACTGCGGTGGGAAGGATGCTGGGTGAGGGACCAGCTCCTCCCTGAGCACCCCCACCTCTCCACCTCCACATCTCCGCCTCCCCACCCATCCTGCCAGGCTTCTCAGCCCCCTTCTCCCATCCAAGCTCCCAGCCAACCCCTCCCAGCACTAGAGGCTCTTCCCCCAGTTCCTTGCCAGCCGCCCTCCGGGCTGGGCCTCTCCTGATCCTCCTTTTCCCCCAGTGTCTTCTCTCACCACGCGTCCCTTCCTGCTGCCCTTTCCCAGGCTGCCTGTCAGCCCCACTCTCCCCTTCAGCTGCCCCCCGTGTCTCCTTCTCTCCCTGCCCCGCTGCAGCATCTGTCCCCTCCAGTCCCCACACTGGCCTCCCTCACTCACCAGCCTCTCCTGCAGCTCAGCGCCATCAGCCTGGATTTTCCTCACTTGCTCTAAGCACTTGAGCAGGAAGCTCTGGGGCAGGGAGCGGGCAGGGCCAAGGGGGGTGGCTTCATGCACCGTCCAGAACACGCTGTGCCAGAGGAGCAGCTGCAGGGCTGGGAGGAGACAGGGGCTCAGGAGAAGTGCAGACCTTTCTGGAAGCCCAGGCACCCCTGCCCGCTGCCACAGCTCTCCCCTCCCAGGACACAGACACTCACCCATCAGCTTCATGGGGCTCTGGGCAGAAGGCTCAGCCAAGGGTCTAGGTGGGGCTGTAGGTTCTGGGTTCTGTCAGGGACCAGCTCTGGGGGCCTTTATACTCAGGTCCACGGAGGCCTGGGAGGAAATTACCTGGTGCTTCGACTAAGGCTTAGTAATAGCTTCCCAAGTTTTTATGCAAATTTGCTGTCCAGGACAATGCAGGGGGGTTGGGACCAAAAAAAAGTGTTTGCGAAAGTTTTGTGAAATTGTGGAATCTCTGATTCTTCTTTGACGTCTTGCCCCCCTCAAACTCCCTTCCTCCCCTCAGCTCCACCCATGTCTGAATTGCCCCAGAGTGTTTGAACTAAACTTCTGAACCAAACTGAGCTAATGATAAAAGCCCGGGAGGCTGGAGTCTGGTTGAACCTCAAGGAAGAGGCAGGCCTGGGGCCCTCCTCCGTCCCTCCCTCCCCTGGCATATCTCCTGGGTCAGCCCCATTAGCCGCTCTCTCTCGGGATCCTTAAGCCACCTGCTCCCTAGGAGAGAAGGAAGAAACTAGTTGCCTCATTTCTATCCCCCCAAGTCCCAGGTGATAGAAATCGCCTCTCTGATTGCCCTCTTGAGGGGCCAGAGGCCTGAGGTAGGGACGTTGGGGTCTGGCCGCCTGTCCCCACCCCACACTCTGATAGGCATCCTCCCGGTCTCCATCCTGAACCGATTAGCTGGGAACTCCCCAATCACCCCCGGAATCCTGGCAGAGACCAGAGGAAACCGGATGTCTGTCCCGGATGAAGCAAGACCCTTCGGGGCTCTTGGGTCACCTGACCTTGTCCCTCCTCCTCCTCTTGCACTGACCGCCCCCCAACCCCACCCCCTGCCAGTGCCTCAGCGCTTTGGAGCTGAGGGTCTGGGACAGGTGGCTTCCCTGGCGGGGTTCACTGCCAGCGGGCGAGTGTGTGCTGCCCTGAGGGGAGAAGGGCTGGGGTGAGGAAGAAGAAACCACCTGGCCTCAAACCCAAGAACCACGCGCTGTCCAGGCTGGGAGAATTTTAGGCATCTGTTCCAACACTGTGAACTGGGTCAGTGAATGAAGAGGCTCGCCCAAGGTCATGGATAGCAGAGTCAGAGTTATAATCCAGACCTCTGCCTCGGGTCTGAGCGTTTTCCATAGGCCATGGGGCCTGCCTAGGGCGGTGTGGCCGACTGCATCTAAGACTGTCACTTTCTCTCCCAGTTAACCCCACCAGGTGCCAGAACAGTCTTGGGAAGAGGAGTGGGTGTGTCTGACTGATCCAGGCCATCTCTGGGGTGGGGGTGCCCTCTGGTGGTCACAGCTGGCGGGGCCAACAACTATGAATCAATTCACGTCCTGCCTCTGGTCCTGGCCATGCTGGACAGCCCTGGCCCTGACTCTACGTTAGGCCAGGCAACTGATTAAGCCCAGTTCTATGCCCACCTTCATGGGAAGAGAGGGGTGAATTTAACAGAACTTTTTGGAGGCAGGGCAAGAGTTTTCACAATCATACCTCCTCTCTCTCGCCTTAAGAACCTCCAGAGTACACAGCCCACCGCGGATAACGTGTTGGGCACTCCCCGTTGTTGTTCAGTTGCTAAATCATGTCCGACTCTTTGCAACCCCACGGGCTGCAGCACACCAGGCTTCCCTGTCCTCTGCAGTCTCCCGATGCTTAAATTCTTGTGTATTGAGTCCGTGATGCCATCCAACCATCTCATCCTCTGGCACCTCTTCTCCTGCCTTCAGTGTTTTCAGCATCAGGGTCTTTTCCAGTAAGGCGGCTCTTTGCATCAGGTAGCCAAAGTATGGGAGCATCAGCATCAGTCCTTCCAATGAATATTCAGGGTTGGTTTCCTTTAGGATTGACTCGTTTGATTTCCTTGCAGTCCAAGGAGCACTTCCTGCACACTGGCAAATGCACTCTTTTAATAAGCCTTATGACAAAATTACCGGAAAGATCTCTCCCTTTACAGAAGATGAATCTGATCTTGAAGAGGTTAAATGATTTGCCCCAAAATAGCAGAGCCAAGGTCTGCCCTGTGCCAGAATCTTCAGCTCTTAACCATCGAATCTCTGCGTTCCGCCTTCCTCACCTATGACCAGGCCAGCTCTGGACCCAAACTTTAATATTCACTTACAGTGCAGGTGTGTCAGATGTTTGGCTTAGAAAATGCTGACTCTAACAAGGGTGGTCAGAATGGTGAAAGGACTCAAGATGTTGATTTGAAAAAAGCAGACTTAAAAAAAACAAACAAACCACTTTTTTTGGTGAAGGGGCTGCACCTTGTGGCACCTTAGTTCCCAGATCAGGGATCGAATCTGTGTCCCCTGCAGTGGAAACACAGAGTCTTAACCACTGGACCTCCAGGAATGTCCACAAATTGGCAGTTTTGTCTGGCAAAGAGGAGAGGGTTGTTGCGTGGTTTCAGGGACCAGAAGCGGGCTAGGGAGTGGAAGCCATGGCCAGTCAATTTTCAGCTCAAGAAGAGAGTGTTCTAACTACCAGAGGTGTTGAAGGATGGGGTGGGCTGCTTCCAGAGAAAGTGGGACTGTCTGGCCAGGGAGGTGTTCTGGCCTCCATCCCATACGGAGAGAATCTGGGTGAATGCTGGCTGACAATTACAGGGCACCTCTTATATGCCAGGCGCCTTCCATTACACTTTCGTCTTTCATCCTCATCAACCGAGAGTGAATAATCTTCATTGTAGACAAGGGTTGGCTTCAGAGAAGGAAAAGGCCAAGATCACAGAACAAACTGGGGGCAGGATTTGTGGCCACCCTTCCTGAGCCCCCGTCATTCTTATCACACTCTCTTCCTATTCAGAGAGATGTACTTCTTGGATGACAGCTCAGTCCAGGTTACAGCCCCACCCGTGAGAGAATAAAGACCGGGCAGAGAGAAAGTTACTGGTTCTGATACATGTGGGCTGAGCCAGACTGAAGCGATCTCTCAAAGGGCCTGGCCCCAGAGACCGCTGGCTGTTATTCATCCTTCCGGCTTCCTCAAGGCTTTCCTAATTATTTCTCAATAGCCAGAGCGGATGGGTAGCTTCCACTCACACTTCTGGTTTTCACTGGGAACTGGGCTTGGAGCACTTCCCACCCCCCCTTTATTTTTGGCCACGACATGCACCACATGGGATCTTAGTTCCCCAGCTAGGGATCAAACCTGTGCCCCAGCAGTGGATGCCCTGAGTCCTGACCACTGGACTGCCAGGGAAGCCCCAGAGTGTCTTTATACAGGCTCTGGAGTAATGCCTTTGCTGCAGACTTGGCCTGTGGGCTGAGATATGTACACCTCAAGTTGACAATGAGTGTTACATTTTTTTAAACGGCTGGAAAAAAAGTCAAAAGAATATTTTATCACATGTAAAAATCAATCACCAAAAGCCAGTGTTCATAAATAGTTTGTTTAGGACTTCCCCGCTGGTCCAGTGATTAAGAATCTGCTTGCCAATGCGGGGAACACGGATTCAATCACTGGCCTGGGAAGATCCCACAGGTCGCGGGGCGACTAAGCCCGGGTGCCATGTCTACTGAGTCTGTGCTCTAGAGCCCACAGGCAGCGACTGCTGAGCCCACGCGGCAACTACTGAAGCCTGCACACCTCGGGCTTGTACTCAAGGCCAGAGCAGCCACCGCAGTGAGAAGCCTCTGCACTGGAGAGGAGAGCAGCCCCTGCTTGCTGCAACTAGAGAAAGCCCACTCAGCAGAGAAGACTCAGCACAGCCAAAAATAAATAATTTGTTTACATATTGCTTATGGAAGTCCCCTTTCAAGAAGGGCAGAAGTGAATTGTTGTGACTGCGGGTATGGCTCATGAGTCTAAAAAGCGTACTGTCAGACCCTTTAAGAAAAGTTTGCAAACTATGTCCACAGGACACACGTACAAAGGGACACACGGGAACGTCCTCTGGAATGTTGTTGGTAACAGTCAGTCAATGGCCACCAATAAATTAATAAATCGTGGCCCATTCATACCACGTGTGCCTCCCCACCCTTCCAGAATAAAAACCCACGAGGAAAGGAGTTTGTTTTATTCAGTTGTATTCTTAGTCCTTGGAACAGTGCTGGGTGTGGGTTTAAAGATGATTAGACCTCAGAAGCCATATTGAGTGAAAGGAACATACTTTCAGGTGATAGATACATCATTTGCAAAGATTTAAAAACTCAAGATAATACTGTATGTTGTAGTAAAAGTAGAAAAGTGTAAACTGGAAGGCTAGCCACTGAATTTAGCAGAGTGGCTGTCTGGAGGGAAAGATGGGCTTTAACCTTATGTCATATTATTCTTTGTACTTCTCTGTAGTTTTCTAACTAAAAAAAAAAAAGACTGGAAGGTAGAGAACACAGTGAACTCTCCAAGCATAAAAATAACACTGAATTTCTCCAGGAAAAGAAAGCTAAGCCAATGAGGATGAATTACAAGAAACTTCCAGATACTGAGCAGACAAAAAAATGGTCCACAGACTCAAGGTGGGTGAGAACCAGGAAATCATGACAAATAACCCCACCTCTGTGAACAAGATTGATACACTCTGATCCATTACCAACCAGGAAAGGGTCTGAGGCAATTTGGGCTGGTGGTGACTTCAAGATTTGTCGTTTTGAATAATAATAATTACAACTAATTATCACACACTCAGAAAGAGTCATTTTATTTATTTTTGGCTGTGCTGGATCTTCGTGGCTGTGTGGGCTTTGCTCTGGTTGTGGTGAGCTGCGGCTACTCTCCAGCTGAGCTGCAAGGGTTTCCTATTGTGGTGGCTTCTCTGGTGAAGCGTGGGCTCCAGGGCGCGTGGGCTTCAGTAGTTGGGGCTCTGAGCCCTGGACAAAGCCTCAATAGTCATGGCAGTGGGCCTAGTTGCTCTGCAGCATGTGGGATCTTTCCAGGTTGAGGGATAGAACCCGTGTCTCCTGCACTGGTAGGTGGATTCTTTACCACTGAGCCACCAGGGAAGCCCCAGAAAGTCACTTCAAAGGTCAGGCAAAGTGGTCAAGGGCCAGAAGGACAGCGATGTGAGGACAGAAACCAACCAACCAGCAAGAAAACAGAGCCACAGGCTGAGACTGGAAGGCTGCACACACCCCATAGAACGGGACCCTCACTTGGGATCACATAGGCCAGGGTTCACGGCCCACTTAAGCCTGTCCTCACACCCTGGAAGGGCGTGGGGGCGGTGCTCACCGTCAGTCCTCATCCTTCCTGGAAGGGAATTAAAGATCTATTAGATTTTTGAACTGGCCTATAAAATGGGGAAAAGATTGAATCCTTAAAAAAGGAAATAAAGTGTGGATGCAAGGAACTAAAGCAAGGCCAGCCTAAAACATGCCTTTCATGGAATTAGGGCTATCCACAGATGAAAATGCAGTGTATGAATGCCAAGCTGCTTCAGTCATGTCCGACTCTCTGCGACCCTGTTGTGGACTGTAGCCCGCCGGGTTCCTCTGTCCAGCCAAGAATACTGGAGTGGGTTGCCATGCCCTCTCCAGGGCTCTTTCCGACCCAGGGCTTGAACCTGTGTTTGTCTTCTGCACTGGCCAACAGGTTCCTTACCACTACTACCACCTGGGAATATACAGCGGACCTTGCCCAAGAAACAAGACTTTATTCGACTCAGTGTGCTAGGCACTGGGCAGTCCTGGAGGGACAGATATGCCTCAAGTGCTCTAAGATAATCTGCTATCTAGTTGGAAAGATAAGGCTTTCATACAAACGACCTCCTAAGAATTCCATTATCAATAAGTGAGTGGTTCAGAAGCTGGGAAGTTGAATCACTAAGAGGCAGGCTGTCTGGAAGACATCTAGAAATCAGCAAGGTGGAGGGTCTTCCTTGGTGGTCCAGTGGCTAAGACTTCCCATTCCCAACACAGGGGACCTGGGTTCGACTCTGGTCAGGGAACTAGATCCCACACACCGCAACTAGGAGTTGGCTTGTTGCAACTAAGAAGACAGATCCCACAGCTGCAGTGAAGATCGAAGATCCTGTGTGCAGCAATTGAGACCCGTGCCATGCTAAGTTGCTTCAGTCGTGTCTCTGTGGGACCCCATAAACGGTATGGATGTAGCCTGCCAGGTTCCTCTGTCCATGGGGTTCTCCAGGCAAGAATCTTGGAGCAGACTGCCATTCCCTTCTCCAGATCTTCCAGACCCAGGGACTGAATTGGTATGTCTTATGTCTAACCTGCATTAGCAGACAGGTTCTTTACCACTAGAGCCTCCTGGGAAGCCCAGTACAGCCAAATAGATATATATAAGAAAAGAAAATTAAAGAAATCAGCAAGGTGGAAAGGAAGAGACCAATAAGAGAGGGAGAAACCCATGAGGCATCATTCAGGTAACAGAGCTGGCAGGAAGGTATGGCACACGTATGCCCGAGGTGCCAGCCCGAGAACACGAATATCGCAAATGAGCCAACGAGGGGAGTGCCACTGCCAGTGGCTGAAGACCTGGAGAGCCGGGCAGGCCCACTGTCTCACCATATGCTGCTGGAGCAGGTGGCCTGGGGGCCACAGGGAGGCCCCTCATGCCCGACCACTCCTCCCGCTCTCAGGGAGGAGCCCATCCTCCCCGCTCAAGGGCCAGCTGGGCAGGACCCTGCTCCCAACATGGTGCAGCCTTGCTGGAGACCCTTCTCTCCTCATTGACTCTCACCTGAGGGCCAGACTCTCACATTTTGTTTGATCCAGTGGAAGCCTAGATTCCTAATTTTAGAGCCAGGAGGTCACTGAGTATATTTATTTGACAGAGCTGGCAAAGGAGCCTGAGAGGTTTAGAGAGCTGCCCAATCATTTGAGAGCCAGTTAGATGCGAAAGAGTAAACCCAGGCCCTTCTGACCCCAGATCAGAGTCTCTTCACCCAGCCCCTGGCCGCCTCCTCATGTACAGCTGCATCAGGTCCTCAGATCAGGCCTGGGGCTGGCACTCCCAGGCCAGGAGAAAAATCTGGGCCTGTTAACACTGTACCTGTGAGGGCAAAATAGAGTAACTGATACACAACGAGCTTTGGAGAACTTTTTATTTTTAAAAATCATAATTGAAGCTTCAAAAAACATACACCCTAACACATGTCCTAGGTCCGGTGCCCTACTCCCTGGAGGAGAGCACAGGGCTAGTTCCCTCCCATCGTGCTGCCCACACCACTAGCCAGGACCCTGCCCTGGGGAGGCTGCCCACCCGCCCGCCCGCCTGCCCCCGGGTGCTAGGTCA